>WEIV01002824.1:285769-298028 GCA_013390005.1 Calyptomena viridis
GAGTATCCTTCTCTTAGATGGATGGCCTTACAGGGCTAAATGAGCTCCATCTGCCTGGGTTTGAAATTAGAGTTGTCCTTCTCCTAGGATGGTTGCCAGGAGGCTAGTGAGCCCATCCTACCCGTGGATGCACTTAAGGTGAAAATTATTATAGACTAAAATATTTACAAAATGGACATTTGGATCTAGTAGAGTTGAAGGATGCTTTAGTGGAAAAATTTCTGTTCTCTGTAAGAACTGGATCTTTCCAAGCTGTCATGAAATTAATTTCAGTGTTCATTTGGGTGCAGGAGGTAGGGATGTCTCACTTGAAATGGTAATCTACACTTACAAAAACAGTGTCATTTTTTTATCCAATCCAACAACAAAGTAAATTTAAATCCTACATGGGAAGAAGTGGGCAGATGTTAAACAGACTCCCAGTGGCCCTTACAGTGAAAATTCTGTAAATTCCTTCCATGGCTTTAGCATGTACTTAGCTGCACAATATTGACCTTTTTTAAAGGACCAGAAAAGCAAAACCACGTGCTAAATTTTTAGGTTCTTGTATTGCCAGCAGTAGCGTCCTGTAACTGTACGTTATCTCAACACATGTGATTGAGTCTTAAAACCGGAATTGTTTGTAAAGCGTGTGTGCTTTATAAAACGTGTGTTCGGTGAGGTTACTGCTTATAAGGTGATCTGTGAATGCTGAATAATGTGCATTCACATAGCCCAAAGCAAATGCAAAATAATGCAATGTAGCTTGACCTTTTCTCATTGCAGGTTAACCTGCGTCTAATTATCCTGGGTTTGCCTCAGGCTAAAAGTGGACAGGAATCACAGCTTGGCTGAGTAGCAACTTTTAAACTCTTAGTAACTTGTTTTTGTGTTTTCATTCTGTGCTACTGGCGGGGGAGGCAAGGAATTGGGGGTAGAACAAAGGAGGACAAACCCAGTGCTTGTAGCAGCAGTGGGAGTCACCTGCTATAAATTTTAACTGAAGTTCACCACTGAACATCTGCTGGATGTTGTGCAGAGTCTTCGGTAACTTACAGTCCAAACAATTTCAGGATCAATCCCAAAAATAAAAAGGGATCAATAACTTTGTATCAGCAGCACTGAGGTTTTCTTTTAGTGGTAAGGGGGTTTTTGTTTGGGTTTTTTTTTTTGTTTTGGTTTTTTGGGGAGGATGTCGTTGTTTGTGGTTTGTTTTGGTTGGTTTTGGTTTTTTTGGGGCTTTTTTTTTTTTTTGACCTTAGGAGACAATGAAGCTGAATTGTAAATGTGCAGTGTTGAAACTTATACAAGCATCTAAAGTGAAGATCCGAAGTTTTAATTTTGTTTGGCTTTGTGGTTTTGGGTGAAGTACGTTTTGAGTATTGTATCTATTTCTTTAAACTTAGGAATTTTTTATTCACAATTATGAAAGTGATTTCATTTCATAAGTCTGTTTTCTTCACTGACTCCAAATAAGGTCACTGAATGGGGCGATTCAGTGCTCCAGGCAGCAGTTTAGAACAAAGAAATGCCAGTTTTGAGATGCTTGTGTTTTCTGTGCTTTGTCAATTCGTACATTTATTACTTTGCTCTGAAAGTACTATAGATAGGATTAAGAAGTAAACTCTTGGTGGTGTGCTGAGGTAGCTGTTTTGGAAACACTTTTGGAACTTTCCCTTTCAAAATGTGAGGACGAGCTTTTTTCTTTTTTTTTCCATGGTCTGTGCTTTTCTTGCTGTGTGTTCTGCAGTGAGAGGTCATCACAGCTTGACATACCAGTTGAAATATTTGTAATTCATACTATCAAGTCACATCCAGGAGTTCATGCACGTTTTTGAAGTTCATTTTTGTGCCAGTGTAGCTGAAAAACAGGAGTTTCACTACCTCGTTGCAATTAACATGTAAGGTAATGAAACTAAGAATTTTACAGCTACATTTTAAATTTGCAAAATGGCAGATAGCTCAGCATGAAACTTGGTTTCACAGGTTATTAAAAAATTTGCTGTCTAAAGCTTAAAAACCCACACTTACAAATAACTTAGTTCAACTAGTGATGGAATGTGCCAGTTATTCTCAGTATGTTTCTGCCTTCATTTTGAGTTTAAAATCTCCAACACTTCAGTCTAATTTTTGTAGCTGGGAATAAATATACCAAATAAACAGCCTCCAAATGGGAATGGATTTATGGCATAGCTTTTCATGCAGCTGTAACAAAATGAAAAGTAAGATAGGGAAGTCTTGACTGATAACTGGACTTCAATACTATGTTAGCAAGTTTGCCATGAATTATTTGAAAATCCTTGTGTCTCTGGACATATCAGACTTTTCATAACATGATATGGATGATTTAATGCTACACTTGCCATGTGTGCAGCAGCTACAGCATCCCTGGGGAATTATTGAAAAGGTTCAGAAAAACATTCTAGCTTTCTTTTGAAGAAACAGTACTCTTTTTTTTTTTTTTTTTTTTCTTGTTAATATTGTGGCCAGCATCCCATCCATGCTATGCTCTTTCTTGACTTTGCTTTGAAAGAATAGTTTTGGTTGGGAAAATGACCAGTTTTACCCTACAGAAATAATGTTTCTGTAAAACTGTAAAGTGAAGTCTGAATTACAGTACACTTGCAGTTTTGTTGCAGGTTTTTTTTTCTTTTTAACCCAAAAAACCAGCCTTCTGTTTTCATCTGAAAGACCTTTACTTGAAAGTATTTTCTACATCTCTTGAGACTTACATAGGGTCTATAGCTGAAGAAAAAAACAGTATAAGCCTGTAACTTGATACTTTCAATAATAATTTTGAGCTAAATTCTGATAATTGTTTTTTAGATCAGGAAAAATTACTATTGTACTTTGCAACTGACATAGCAGTGCACAGTACATCTACTAATACACAATATTTTGCCCTTGTCCGAGGAGACAGAAGGATCAGCCTGTCCATTGTTTAAATAAGAAAACTGACCTATTCACAACCCATGCTCTCTACATAAGCCTAAAACACTAGACCATGTTTTGTTGATGGTGGATTTTTGGTGGGTTTTTAATAGGAACCTGCATAGCAATGATGCCTTGTCTACACACAACAGTTGACTGGTGTAGCCATAGCACAAGAAGCTATTCTGGAGTAGGGTGTAGATTTTCTTACAGTACAGAAGTGGTTTTATTCCAGTACAGAAGTGGTTTTATTCCAGAACAATTGTGGTCCTTTCTGAACAGTGCACTTGCTTAAAATTGCTCTCTTAAGTGGTGTTTGCCTATAGCTGTGGACATGAGTAGAACTGTAGCTGTTTAAAGGCCAAGCAGCATCCTGTGAACAACATCTTGCTTATGTGATTCTTTGCCCCTGGGAAAAGTCAAAACTGATGCTGCCACTGCTATATTGACATGGAGAGCAAGTTACTGTGATAACACTTAGCAGACCAGCTTGCTGAACATTGTTCCTGGTTCAGCAAACATTTTGTATCACTGCTCTCTAGCTATTGGTGATAAACTTCATCTTTCAATTTGCTCCATTTTCTTGTAAGAGAATACAGTTGTCCTTTTTTCAGTTGATGCCTGGTGATGCTCAGGATGTAGTATGTAGTTCCTTATACCTAATTGAATTTATCCTTTCTGAATGCTGAATTCTGTGGGTAAGGTTCAGGAGGAAAGCAAGGAAAGACAGTGGAACATCAGTTATGTCTTCCGGTAATGGATGTTTTGGTCTCCCTTGAAAAAAAATCTATTTGCCTGACTTCTTGAACAGAGCGGGTGGTGACATCCCACATGTCACCAATAGAGCTTAGAACACATTTAGCTGCTGTCCGTCTCTAAAATTTTAATTATCTTGCACAGAAATGGGATTGCTGGTCACTGATCTGCAGTAGCATGTAACATTAGCCGACATCCTTGGATATTCATAACCCTTGGTTTTAGATGAAGGCACTTTTCTAGAGGCACTCAAAATTATTAAATTGCTATGAAATCATGTGAGAGCTCAGTGCTCATACTGCTTTTATCTGTGTGTAACTTTGTGAAGGATTATTCAGCTTGCTTGTGGTGGTATGGCAGGAGTGAGTGACCAGCACTATGGTGGTTTTGATCCTCTTTCTTCAGCAGAACCCAGTACAAATGACTTAAAAAACAGCTATTCTGCTGTATTAGGCACTCCAAGGACAGCTTCTGAACTCTTCCAGAATATTATGCTTCTTGGAGAGACAGGTGGAAAAAGAAACCAAGTACTGTTAGCTGAAGTGTTACTACTCTGGATCTTCTTGGTCTTCAGTTCCAGAGGAGATTTAAGGAAATTTTGGAGTTCAGTTGTTCCTAGACAATAGTGTAAGCCTTTCCACTGAAAGACTTTAATAGCTATTAATAACATTATCTTTCATTGACTTTAATAGCCAAGAGAGAAAACATGCCTCTTAAGTAGTTGAAAATAAGGTGTATGCATTGGAAAAGTGAAAGAAAGCTTTTCTCAAGCTAAGTTTTACCCTAAACGTAACAGATGCCACAGCCTGAATGTATTCAAATATGGAATTTTCAGTTAATTTTATGTGGGAGGTACAAGTAGTGATGGACCTCAGTCACTTGTATCAAAGGGTTACTAAAGGAAAATAATGCCATTTTTCACCTCTCACCCTTTTCTAGTGTGCCGTGTTTTTTCCCTTCCCTACGTGCCTGATGGAATAATTTTGACTGTAAAACTTAATTGGCTTAATGCAGTTTGGCGTGACTGCCACCTTTTCTGAGATGGATCTTCAGTGCTGCTTCATTAGCCAACCTCCTCCTCCATTTCCAGCTTGTGCGGGGCTGGGTTGTTTCTGGAAGAGTTGGTGATTGCTAATCTACCTACATGTGACCCCTACCACAAGAAGAGCGGCTTCAGTGGGTTCTGTGACCTGTGACACAGGCAGCAACCTGGCTCTACCCTTTCGTTTTGCTTTCCTTTCAGTCCTGTCTCCCCTCCTTGGGCTATAAGAGCAAGGACAAGAGCTTTTAGCATGTGTGGCAGTAGCTGGTGCAGCGAGGAGGAACAAGGTTAATGTGGCATAGGTGAAAAATGGGGAGGTTGGGAGCCAACACTGTTGCAGGATGCGCTGGGCAAAGGTCAGTGAGGGAGTAGCCCAGAGCTCTAGTCCAACCACACAAATTGCCAAGACTGTGTGTTACAAGGGCCTCCAAAAAGTTTCTGAAGAATAGATGAAAAAGTTGTTAACCTTGAACTGTGTTGTATTCTTTCTTAGAGATGAAGGGTAGTGGTGGTGGAAAACAATTCTACCTTCTAAAAAATAACACCAACAATAGTTATTATTATTGAATAAAAATCAATTAGACACTGAATCACATTTTCCAGAACAATACCACCTTGGTGTTGGTGCCAATACTGCCTTGTATTACACAGTAGACATGTTTGTTCTGTTGTGTATATGATGCTTCATTAGCTATTATTATTTTATTAGATGTAGATTGTGTTGGGAGAGATCTAATTTGAATTGCTATGTGCTTTACTATGTGTTGTTTGATGTCTAGTTAAATAAGTCTCTCCTTTCCCCTCTACCTCACCTTTCAAGAAAACTGAATTTTTTTGTTTAAAAATAAGACTAAATAGTAAGACACATGATTGGACCTTCAACATTCAGGAAGTGCTGATATTGTGTTTGTTGTCTTGTTTATGTTCTTGGAATAGTCATGATACTCTCTTAGATGAAAGAATAAAATGCAGCAGTTTTTGGTATTCTTTTTAGCTGCACACTAATACTAGGACTGCAGCAGATCCCCAAGAATAAGAGTGTACCAGAAATACCAAGTTCTTGCTGTTTGAGAAAAGAGCTCGTTTTCTTTTATTAGTGGTACTTACCTCTTAGTTAATTCAGTCCTGCAAAGAAGCACAACCATACAGGCTTCATCATTGTTAGAGTTACAGGATGCAGCTACTGTCTCTGCAAACTTGAAAGGAAATAAAAGGTTACCAAGGGAGTATTTGTTCTCATCTCTGCTCATCTAATAAGTTGCATTGAAAACTTCCCTAAAAAGAGAGAGAATTCTGAGAGACTGTCAGAAGAACTTCAATTGCACAGGCCTAAAACTGGACAGTTAGTGTCAATACAAACGATTTTTCATGTGAAGATGGTGGAAGATCATTGACTCGAAGGAAGAAATAGGTTCCCAAGACAAGTTCTTTTGCATTAGCACACTGTATATTTGCGGCAGTGGTTTTAGTGAGAGAATATAGTGCAAGAGTAAAATTCTATTCTGAGTGTTTATGGCTACTATTATTTTTGAATATAACAAGCATGGTCTATGTACATACAAAAATACTGCATAATTTCTGTATGATGGAAAAGGGAAATTCTTTAAAAAGAAAGACTTCGTGCTGTTTCATAAATTGTTCGGTTGCAGTAATTTAAGTCATTAGAGTCTGACATTTTGATGACTTTGGATATACCTGGAATTACAGATTATGTGTGTTACTTGTAATTTATAACACTTCATTTGAATTTTCTGTTTGACGCACTGTCTCAAATGCTCCTCAGCTTCAGAGCTAAATCGAAGTTTTACAAATTCCTAAGTCTTTGTTTTTGTGGGTTTTGAAGATCTGTTTGGTAAATGAGGCAGCATTATTGACTAACAAAAAAAGAATTAAGATACTCCATGTTTAGATGTTTTCTTATAAAAATGCTGTCATATGCTGCTTATATTATTTTACAGAAAGAATGTTTTAAAATGTTGTGATTTTCTTCAAGCATAATAGACCTGATCTATTATAACAGATCAGTTCTACAAAGTCATTTGCACACATGGTACTTGCAAATATAAAGACAGTGGGATATTGGGCTTATCTTACTATGAAGTCTTTGAAAGAGGGTTTGTCCTACTATATGAATGTGCACTGTAACTCTGGTCAAGGGCAGTGCACATTCACAAAATTAGCAGATGAAACACACCAAGAGCTGGCATGTCCTCTCTTTTATTGCCTGGAAGAAGCATTTACATTAAATCATGACATTGTCATTCAAGTCTCTAGACAGCATTAGAAATTTCCTCTGACACAGTCACTGAATTTCTGTCTGATATGAAGACGGAATACACTGTTTTTATTCTTTTATCAAAGTAGGCTTCATGGAGTCAGTTCTAAAAAGGTCACTAAGGCAAGCTAATTAAACTTGTTGAGAATTTGCACCAGGTCTGACATTTTCTATATACAGTCTATTAACATTTACAAGTTCTTATTTTTAGATGGCTGACTTACCTATAACTGTCAGGTGCACCCTTGACAGTTGAATTGTCTTTTTCAGTCATTAAATCCAGAGAACAAGAATCTGATTACTTGAAGACTACACGCTTTGATTTGATCTCAAGTTCTGCTCAGTGAATATAACTAGTAACCACTGTTGTAATTAAATTTTAGCATGTGTCATTCTAGATCCTACTATAGTGCTAAAATGGCCTCAGAAGTTACTTTGCTTTCAAACAATAGATGATTCTCTGTGTATTTGCAATGATTGAGAATGTCTCTAAGCAAAAATATTTCACATAATTTTCTGTATATTTGCTCTAAGTTAATGAAACTATATAGTCTTCTTTGTGAGATAACTGTGAGTAAATTGAAGTTTGTTCTTTGTCCGAGATGTGTAAAACTGTGTCTCTCTCCATGTTATTGTTGGGAGTTATCCTGCTTATTGAGAAGTATCACCATGGTACTATCATCCTGTTTTGTAGCACTGGTCAGCAGAAGTGTATTTCTGTAGAGAGGACTGTGTTCTTCCAAAACTACACAAACCCTGATGTGGGTCTGAAGGATCCCATAAGATTTTTATCTGTTTCATTCTTTTGCTCCAGTCCTGAAAGAATAGGAGACCTGACTAGTAACTGATTTCAAAGTTTTGGGGTTTGAGGTTTGGCTTGCTTTTATTTCCTTGTGCTTGCTGCTAAGAGCCCACTCTTCTATAGTTCATATTGTGGTGAAAGAGGAGGCAAATTGGGGAACTTCTCAAGGCTGAGGAGAGCATTGCTTGGCCTATAGTCTGCTGACACAATAAAGCTCTTGCAAGTTTGCTCTGGGAGTGAAGACCATTTGAAGTGAGGATCTGTGCAAAGAAACAGAATTTTTCTTTGAATATTTAAAATTCAGGAAAGTTAAGGAGGATGGTAAGCATGAAATTTAGAATAAAGTTTGCCATAGTGTTATCAGCCTTATACAAGTTGCACTGAAGTACCTTCTAAAGTTTTGGGGCTTGAACTGAAAGCTTGCCTAGCAAGACAGAAAAGTCAGGCTATGCCTCAATATATAGTGATGGCTGTCTTTATCACTGACTTTTACAGGTTTATCTGAAAAATTATCTGTGTTGCAAAAAACTCAGTGTGTGTGTGTTCTTAGGTGTTTTTTGCCTTCTGAGAGACTGAATAATGTTTGTGGCAAGAGACGGTGGATCTGCACTTATCTTTCCACATAAGAGCCTCTCCAGAGGCTCGGCTATTAAGGAGTGTAAAGGGGCAGGAGTGCATATACAGACATTTTTTGTGAATTATGTCTTACCTATGGGTCAGACTGTTCCTTGTGTCTGGAGATTTTTTTGTACAGTGCTACTTTCTTCAATGGAGTAAAGTGTTTTCAGTTTTCTCACAGCCGACTGGCATGTGTCTGCACAGATTTGTCATGAGAAGGAAGACATTTATGATTTTTATTTTTTTCTAGAGGAATGAGTAACCAAAATAGAATAAAGCATAGAAATAGACAGTGGTTTTTAGTGGAGAATCCAATATCTTCATTTTCTGCCTATTCTTTATTTCTCATCAGTCAATACTAACCACAAAATACTAATCACATTTCATTTTAAAAGCCTCATGATCTGCTTTGGCTGGCCTCATTGACAGAAAGGAGGTGTCTGAGCACAAACACAGAGATACCAAAAGGTTCTAGCATTTTAACTGGCTACCTCCTAGTCTGGTGAGGAGAGAAAATCTCTGAAATTTCTTTGGAATGGCATCTGACAGCACTAAAGGCAGTATTTGCCAACTGGTAAAAAAAAAGTTGATAGGTAAAGGAAATTGTTGAGAACACTGTATATTGTACTGAGTTGGGTTTTTTCTTTTTTTTTTAAGGCTCCATATAATTCCAGTGGCATGCTTCTTGGATATCTGTACATTTTTCATTTACATTTTGACATTTAAATTTATGATCCCGTAATTTTTACAGCTCATCTTACATACGCTTTTTTCAATGGCAAATTGAAATCACAGATGAGTGTGCTTAACTTGAGTACAGAAAAGAAATGTTTAGTGGGATGGGGGAAAAAAGTTTTAGCACTCAAACATATTCCTTGGCTGCAAGTTTGTATGTGCAAATTAGGCTCACTTATGAGAATGACCTTTTTCATTTTTTTGGTGCTAACAAATCCCAAGGAAAGTGCATATGATTCCTCAGAGTATTAAAATGTATCCCACTGTTGGCATGGTAGGGAACAGAGTTTGTAATACTCAAGAACTTGCCAGCAAACTGCAGTAAAAATACAACTGGACTGCTGGATTTGTAATGAAAGTTTAGCAAGTTTGCTAGAAGTACTTTGGTTATGATCTGAAGTTCTGTCCTTCAGATGTAAGGTAATATAGGAAAAACAAAAGTTCTTTACTGCTTTTGTCATGCTCTATCTCTTAATTTTTTAAAAATATGTTATTTTTGTAATTCATGCATCTTGGAAGCATTTTCTGCTGAAGTATTTGCCCTGATGTTTGTGTTGTAAAAGAAACTTGGTAATTAGACATCTATACATTAGAGATAATAAACACCACTATTATGTGTAGTGCTAAGAAAATTTAATTTGAATGCATGATATTGTTTTGACCGAAGACAGACAAGTAGAAGAATAGAACAGGCTGGCATTCATCATAAATTTAGAATCTTGAGCATGCAATTAGTATTTTTTTCACAAACTGAAATTATGTAGCGAGATTTTCATTCATTGTATCAAGTGTAAATTCTTCAGTTAACCAAATTATTTTATGTATAAGCAGTACAAAATGGCTGTTGCTGAAATCTTACAGAATGATGTTGAACAGAAGTTGAAGTAAGAGTTTCAAGGCTGTCCAGTTGTGTTGAGGTGGTAGTTCTCACCTCAAATTCATTCACATTTACTTATGGGAACACTTGTAGTTGCATGTCATAAGCAGAATGGAGTTGGCATCATTGGGGTGATTAATCAAGTCATGACACATCAGGCCATGTGTATATTGGATTTTGTCTTCTTTTCCATGGTCTCATGTGAACTAAGTGAGGTCAGGCATAGTTGGTGTTTAGCTAAAGTAACAGCTGGAGAACTGGTGGAGGAAAACCCTGTTTTAACAGGTAGCTTGTTAGCTTGTTTCTGCAAGTCAGCATTCTATTAATATTGACAAAGTATTTGGGAAAAATTATACTTTCATAGAACCTGATAAATTTGGTATGAAAATTTAAAAAAAGGTACTGAAATCTGAGAATTGATTTTTGTATAATTTTTTTCTTCAGATGAGATGTAGCATTGCCAGTTCTGTGCAACAGTTGTTACAGATTTTCTGGTGCATTTTTGGTTTTCCAGAAGGTGGTGGTGGTTTGTCTGAGCCACTTGGTTTTATTTTTTCCTATTCTTAAAGTCTTGCTTTAATTTTTTGAGTGTATTGCAAGAAGTAGTCTTGAAACAGTATTTCAATTTCATTCTTATATAACTGTGAAACTAAAAGATAAATTATTGGAATACTGGCAATCGTTGTCTTTTTTCATAATTGTACTGGCTCCTTTTTTTTTAAGGTTATTAAGAATGTTAAGTGGAAACATGCTTTCAGGTCTTTAAAGAAGAAATAGATACTCTTCAAAATTAGCTGGACTTCCTGTAACAATTTGAGTTGATATTTTTCATGTAATAAATTCTATCATCATTTATTTAAGATTAAGCTAAAGCTGAAAATGGAGGCCCTATTTTGAGTTACTGTCAGCAGAAACTATTTGTATTGTGAGCTACATGGCAAGATGTGTGTCAGGTTAGAATAAAATATTGGGTACACCTGGCTAATCTATATAATAGTAAACTACATGTAAAAATACATTAGTTATCTCCTGTGTGTCACAGGCAAAGGTTTCTTTCTCCACAATCCCACTGCAATTTTTCTCAGCAAAGGTTTAGTATCAGTGCTGTATTTCTTTGTCTGAGCCTGCCATTTAATTTTTATTTGCCTCTGTATCTCTTGGAGGCAGGATCATGTCAGAGACTTAAATTTCCTTCCTTGTGACTCTTAATTCTGGGATAATTTTGCTTCTGGCAGTTCCACCCTGAGGTCTCTTGAGTTTTCCCTGTGTGATGGCCCTTGGAAATTCTTTATTTTCAAATTACCTGAAGAAGATTCCTCTATTTTCACTTTTCCTATTACAACATTTTCTTGGAAATTTTTCTGGGGTTGCCTGACTTTATATAGTGAATAACAGTTTTCCTCATACTGTAGGTACCTGGAGTAGTAGATATACTTCTTCGAAGCAAATTGACAAAGCATAGCATGTTATTAATTTTTCTGTTCGCTGTTGCTTCTACTTCAAGAGTGACATTTTGGTAAGGTGTTCTCCCTTTTGGCAGTTCTACAGTGTCTCTTTTACACCTCTGTTAGCAGTTCTGCCTTTCACTTTTTTGCCATCCAGTCAAGGTTGCTCCAGTGAGGAGAAATTAGGATCTTTATTCACATTTCAGCATTACTTCCTCTTGCCAGGTTTTTCTTGTGGACTCCAGTAATTCCTACAGACTAAGTTTCTTAACTTGTCCTCCAGATTCTTGCACCTGGCAGTCTAGAAAAAAGTGAGGTGGTCAGTACCACCAATGCCTTTCCTGAGTAACTACGTAACTTTAGTACAGCAGCTCCATCTCTTCTTTATTTGTATTGGTGTTCTGTTTTGAAATTGGGATCCATCTTTTTGTATTATGTTTTATGCAAATAAAGCAGTTGGTGTGAGGACTGCGTTGTCTTGCGTTACATGTGAAGCCTGGAGTCCTCTTGAATGATAAACGTGTGTTTGCCTCTCACTTCTCACCCCAATCTGAATTTAGTGATGTTTCATATACTTGCCAAACTGAAACTCGGGCCCTTCACACAATGCTTGTTCTGGTCTGCCACCCCTTTTAAAAGGGCTCTTTTAAATTAAAGCCTCATTTATTTGGAATGCTAGTTAAAGGTTTTACCCTACGTGTGTACTTTCAGCTTTCCAGCTTATTTCTTGCCCTTAAGTATAGGAGTGACACTTGCTTTCTTCCAGTCCTTGGGAACCTCCCCTGATTACCATGACTTT
>WEIV01002824.1:305656-343117 GCA_013390005.1 Calyptomena viridis
GTTTTTTATTTTTTTTTTTTTTTTTGGGGGGGGGTGGCTTTGGATGAAAAGCCAGTGCAGAGACAGGCCTCTGTTGTCTTTGCACCAGCGTCCTTCTTGATTTTCTGTCTGTGAAATTGTGTGTTTCTTTGTGGTTGGCTTCACAAAGCTAATGGGGTGAGACCCCGTATTTGTTTGTAGGCAGGCAGAGCAGGAGTGCTGTTAAAGACTCTTGTAGCCATAAGAGCATCTTCCCAAAAAGTGGGATGGGAACATCAATTCCTCCAAGCCTGGCCTGACCCCTTAGACAAGTCTGCTCATACTGGATAAAATTGCTAGACAGTTACATAATAGTGATGGTGATGAGCCCCATCCCTATCACAACACTGTTTTTCAGGTAAAGAAATTCCCCCAACCCCAGTAGTCATTTTCCATATGCAAAGAGATGTTTCATTGTTCAAGAATAAGTTTCTAAAACACACATTCTAATCTGCAGCCTCCAGTGGGCTTTTAAGTTGAGATGGCATGTAGGTTGCAGAGCACTTCTCCTGTTGTTTCCTGTCAACTGTGCATTTAATTTGAATCCCATTTTTAAATTCTGTTCTTCCCGTGTTGAAGTACGTTTGTCTCCTCTCCCCTACTGACCCATGCTTAAAGCAATTGTCATGACAAAGCTGATTCTCCTCTCTGAATCTGGCTGTCAACATTGGAACAGACCAGGGGTTTAATTTGTTCTGGAGGTACGTTGTGCAGAAGAGTATTTAATATATACTTGAAACTTGAGTAGCAGGTGAAAAAAAGTTGCTATAGAATGCTGTTAGTGTATACCACATATATATATATAATTGCATACTCTGAGTGTGGTCATATGGCGAATCCTGTGATTCAGATATGTGCATCTATAATACAGTGGTTTAACATCCATTTAAAAATTAGTATATCAGAGTTTTCTCTTATTTACTTCTGACAAGTCATTAATAAAGCAAATAGGATAAAAGCCCTGAGGCCGGTATTTTTTGCATTTCTAATAAGGAAGCTGGCAGTCTTGTGGAGTAGTTCCATGCCTTACCTCTAGTGCTAGATATAGAATTGTCAGTTACAATTAGTTTGGAAAAAGTGGCTTGTGTTATTTTTTAAATGTATCTGCGCCTGTAACCATGAGTACATCCTGATAACCCTTCTATACTGAGCAAAATAGAAGGTACTTTCCTGAGATGTTACAGATTCAAAACTGCATTTATTGTCACTTTGAATAGAGGGGTTTATTTTTCAGAATAGTTTGTATTTCAACCTAAAATTAGCCATAGTATTTTCAATTACACCATCCTACGCTTAAAAATCTTCTTCATCAATGTAATTGATTTTGGTTGTTACAGACTTTTCCAGCTGCTTTTTATTAAAGCTGTGTGAACAGGTGATTTTTTTTTTCCTCCTTTTGTTTGTCAACTGAAGTGGGAAGGTAGAGGAATGGAATCTCTCCCTGTTTTCCTTCCTCTTGTAGCTACGTAGGGCTTGTGTATGACCTGAAACGAATGATTGATCTTGTCAGTGGGACACATTCAATAAAAAGCACGAAAAGAAAGGGCAGAAATCACCAGAGGAGGTGAGGAGGACAGTGATCCGTTCACTTCAGCCCCTAGCAGCAGTCCTGTGGCTACAGCACATGCCTGGGTGGTGGTAGAGGGGCTCCTGTGGGGTGACTGATGAAAGGGCTGCTAATCCTGCAGCTCTTGCTTGCTTTGGTCATGAGCAAATTTGGGAAATACATTTGGGAAATACTAACAGTATTTATCTAAACATGAAACACCACCTTTTTGTCCATTCCAAAATACCGTATCACATCAGTTTTGATGGGGAATTTATTCTATATGCTTCATATTCTATCTTTTTCATTTGAATTACCACTGGTACCCATGAGTACGGCCTCTTCTGCTACATCCACTTGCAGAGTCAATTGACTTCACAGTTGCTTGTGCCTTTCTTTTTACTGCCATTTGGTACCATGAAATTACCCCCTCGTCCGGCTCTTCCTTACAGTAACTGTTATATTTGCCATGTTTCCTTTCTGTTGTTTAAATTCACAGGTTAATGTAATGGAAAAAAGCATTAAGAATGTTACATCATTTTGTCTCATGCAAATAATTTAAAAATCTTTGTGGTGTTTAAATAGGATTGCTCAAAAATACAAATGATGCTTGCAATGAATACCAGTTTTTTTTTCAATGACAGTGTAAATTACTGATGGAGTTAAAGCCTGACAATTACTGGAGGTTGAAATTCTACTGAAACGGCTGCACACGTGGTGCAATACACAAAGCACTAAGTGAAATACTCATGTTTGCTTGATTTATTCTCTGCAGCAGACGGACTCTGGTAGTAGGAGGTGTAATTTGCAGCACATTAGTTATTAGCCAGTGTCATTGCTTGAGTGGGTGGTGTGAGTCTCTTGTGCATGTACAGTGTCACACTGCGCATGTGTCAGAGCCAGGCACTTCTCCCCTGTGCTGTAAGATGAATTTTTTGTGAACACTGTTCTGTATTTAAAACTCTGAATCTGCCAGTTTTCAAATGGGTTATTCTGTCACACGGATAATATCTAGAATAAATGCTTTTCCCTCCCTCCCACCTTGCCAAATTCTTCATGTTTTGCAAAATGGAATTGTGGAGATGTTTGACTTTCCTACCTTTTTTGGTATGCAGTCCCCTGAAGATCAAGTATGTCATTTGCAGGATACCCAGCCTCTAACTTACATGAAGCAGGCTTGTGCTAATGGTTGGGGTTTGGGGTTTTTTTTAAGGTACCCTGTGCATGTACTTGTGGTGTTTAGCAGAGGTTTTCCAAAAGTGACAGCTTGATGCATCTTTTTTTGTGTGCACAATTTCACTTGTGTTGCTTTTAGTTCACTTTTTTTTTCCCCTGGAGGCACCTGTCTCCTGCCACGTACCCATCAAGACTAATTGCACCATCTGGAAGACGCGTGTTGCTGTTACTTGTGCAGGGTATCTCCGGGGAACTTAATTCAGAATGCGAATGTGACCCCTGAAGCCATGTCAAGTGACTGCAGTACTTTCTGGTGTCTAAAGGATGATCACCGTAGGCTTTATTTGTCTCAAGTCTAATATGGTTTGGTTTAGTGTGGATATCTTGCATGTCAGCAGCACAACTTCAGTCATGTTTTGAAAAGGGAGTTAGATTTTGACTACTGGTTTGGTAATTCATAGAAAATCCTGTCTAAATTACATCCAAACCATAGGTAACATATAGGCTGTATGATTAGGTGTAGAAATGACAGACATGTTGTTCCTTATTTCATTTTTATGTCCTGTTCTTCCCGTCTCCCACAGCTGCACTTCTCATTAACAGTTTTCGGCTAAGAATTCAAGGTATTCAGTGTTGCAAATCCCCTGAACAGCTCTGATTGCTTGTTTTAACTATTGCTGTGAAACTGTTCAAGTATTTGCAGCAGAAGTAATTTTCTTCTGTTCCTCACGTAGTTTGAATCAGGTAAAAGTGCTTCATTTCTAGTTTCTGTCTAGGCAGTGGCATATTTAAAGGCCAGTGCTTCGTAATCCTGTGATGAACACACCTTTTTTCTCTCTTTTTGTAATATCCTGTCCCTTGACAAGCTGTAGAGCACTGGCTATGAAAAACCAAAGTGTTCTGATTGTTGAAAGTATCACTGTAATTTGCTATATTTTTTTAAGAAGGTGTTATTCATTTCTTACGAGATCCTGCCTTTAGTAAGACACTCTGATTTCACCAGCATACATGTGTGGAAAAAAGTGATTTTTTCCTAAAGTCACTTTCCTTTGAAAATGATGTAGTTGTAAATAGTGTTGAGGAAATACATTCGAATTCAGTTGCATCATAACTTATAATGTAATGTGTAACTTATGTGGCTGTGAGTAATGTGGTCAACTGAAGTTCAAGCCAGGGAAGTACTTACACCTCCACAAACAATTATGAATTCTGTATACAGGATGTGTACACACTATATATTATTCATTATATGTATTTTCTTTTTTTTCCTGGGTGGTTTAATGTTCATTGTGGCTCTGACTTTGGAAATCTATAGAGTTTTAAGTATATAACTGTCTCGGCTGCATTCTGTTAAATGTATGCTGGAGCATGGTAAGAAAAGAATTATGTATTTGTATGCTTGGTGAGAATAGAAGTATGCAGATTCAGAGTGTTGAAGGCAAGCAGCTGTCCCCTCCTCCTTAAAATCTCTTACTATGTATACCCAGTAAACAAAATAAAGTTGCACATTGCAAGACCATTGTGTGTGCCCATGTGAAGAGATCTGAGCTGTGTGGGCTTTCATGGATTTGACTGGCTAGAAAGTACAGGGGAAACTGAACTAAAAAGAAAGAAGTAATTTCTGCTCTGGCAAGTTATATGATACCTTCCTTTCACTGTTTTTTGTGATGTTTTAGTCGGGGTTGCTGTGAGCAACCAGGTGTTGTGCTGCCAAGGCTCACAGGGCACACCTGACCTGTCCAGGGTGGGCCAGATCATTAGTCGGCAAGCGAAGCAAACAGGATGTGGGCAGATTATAAAGACACAGAAGTCATGACCTCGTTTGGATAGTTAGATCACACCAGAGCTAATAATGTTGTGGGTTGTGTTACAAAGCCGTACTGGCCTCCTCTTACCTTAGTTGATCGTGGCATTTGTAGGGTGCAGCTGCACTGAGTGTGAGCTCAGAAGCTTCTCTGGAGGGAGAAGCATTAGCCTAGAATCAGTGTGGGTGTGAAGGTCAAGCCCAGGAGCTGTCTAGCACCAGCTACCTTTAGTGGATCTGCTCATTCTCCTCATAGAGAATGTATTTTGGGCCGTTTTCCCATCACTGTAGAACGGGCTATAGACTCAAGAAAAAAAGTCAGGATTTTATTTGCAACAGCACAGGAACTTTCACACAGAAGTTTTCATGTTTGTGTCTGTGTTAATGAAGTAGTATACAGAATATATTCTTGCATTTTGAAGTGTAAATATAATGACAACTTCAAATGAAACTGTCTTGCATCCACTGTTTTTTTTTTATTCAAACAAACTTGCAAGATCAACATCTTAGATTTTTCATTCAGCTGTTCTAAAGACAGTTCTGATTTTGATTTCCTTTAGTTATTAGGGCTAAAATTACACTCTGGAATAAAATGAGTTGAAGTGCTTAATAATTTGTCAGGTAGTTCTTCATATGATTTATTTAACAAATATTTAGGTGATATCAGGGATATGGGCTCTTATTTATTGAAAATTATTTTAAAAATTTAGTAGCATCTGGAATGTATTATCCTTTTGTTTAGCTGTTTAGCTATTTAGCTTGAAGAATGAATGTAGGAAGTAGAAGGTAGCTTGACAAGGAAGGAAGAATACAATTGGAGGCATTGCAGTCAAACAGGAAAGCTAAGCTCACTTTAAAACATCTTAATTTCTGAGATGGCGTATCTAAGGGGTCATTTAGAATTGCTCTTAACAAATATGATTTTGGGGGCAGTTTCCTTCTGACCCCAAATTTAAAGTTGTAGCATTTGAAACAGTTCTTTTGTTTAAAACAGCCCATCTCTACTTCATTTATCTCTACTTTTGTTGTACATATTTCATCAGTTTCTGCAAAGTTTATTCTCAATATACTGAAACCTGTTTTATGTCCTGTGCCCTCTATTCTTAACCACTCTGATCTAAAGAATTTTCTTTCAGCAATTTTTAGATTTCGGTTGTACCTTTCCTCCTTTGCCTTTTTTCTTATAAGGTAGAAGGCTTCTTTTGGCTTTTTTGTATTTCAGACAAGAAAAGCTGTTATGTTCCTGTTACAGTAGATCACATTGAATTATTTTGAAGTACTCCTGTCATGATATGATGTGAAATGCAAGAGACATGCTGCTCCTTGAAAATAATCAAGATTTAATTCAATCCTGAGTACTTGTTTTTCTCTACAGTAGTAGTACTTCATTGTAAGTGTCAGGTAAAGCATGACAAAAGATCATGATTCATAATTGCAACTTACTTCCTTGTGAACATTAATATTAAAGGCTTGATAAAGTGATGGCAGCCTGAGGTCTAAGTCTTTTTTTCCGCTTTGCTATGACCGGTGAAAATGGATTGTGAAAACATGCTTTTTTCCCCTCTGTTTTTCCAGGGGTTTTGTGTACGATAGCCGAAACAATTTACAGATGCGAGGTTTGGTCGTATTGCTGATTTCCAAAGCTGCTGGACCCAGCACAGCAGAACTCTCTTTCCAGCACAACATGGTCAGTGGAATTTATTCCAGGTATGTAGTAACTTTCTTCAGCATGACATACTAAGGTGTATTTGATGGGCATTTTCATGGTGGTATCAAAGCATCTTAAGTGGCCTGTTCAGCTGTTCAGGAAAATCAGTACTTACCTAATCACAAGGTTTATTATAAGCTTTCCACAGTGAAAAACATTTCAGACTGTTTGTATAGGTCATGCTGTATTTTAACTGTGGGTTTGGGGCACAACCAAATTGAAAACATTTGGGTAAAGATAATTTAAAGTTTATGTTGAGCTACTCAGAATAAGAAAAAACAAAGAGGCTAGAAAATATTTTTAATTAGAGTATTTTCATTTTGATTTACTCTGATGTTATTTAGGTATACCTGCTAACTAGAAATTTCAGAGTGAGATGTCAGCCTTGTGGGACACCAGTTGGTCTCACTGAACACATAAGTTTTTGTATAGCCCATTTGGAGGATATTTTCCCATGAAACAGCAGTGCTTCCATGTGTCACAGCAGGCTTACTGAGCTTACCATTAGGGTTCCTCAAACTCTCAGCAACATCCTAAACACTTTTCAAGTTTTAAAGTTTTTTAAATAAATTACTTAATACTAGTAACAACAGTAATCAAAATCAGTGGTTGCTTTTCCTTGTATATTGGACAGTGAACCATTCCATTGAAATAAGTAATGAGATGTGGTTAAAAAATTGTAAAATTTGAATTCTTTAAATCCTTTTGAAAAACAATATGTGCCCCTTGGTTAAGGGAACAAGACTGTTGTATTTTAGGTTAATTGTATTTCTGACCACTGTGATATATTAAATGAAGATGCACAAACTTAGTGTTACGTTTGTATCCTGATTTGATTAAAAATGCAGAGGTACTATTGTAGAATTGAAAAGACCAAACAAATAAAGTTGTTAAAATATATGTAATATCTTAAAATAGCAGAAAAGGAAAATATGTACGAATTGGTACAGACAAAAATAGCAATAAGTAAGAAAAAGGACAAGGCTGTAAAAGAGGCTTGTTATGGAAGGCTTTGTTGTCCTTTAGCTGTTTAATTCCATTCTTGTTTTGTTTCCTCCATAATGTCCCCTTAGGGTTGTAACATTTTTATATTTATATGCAAATGATGTTGTATGAAAGCATAATTCCAGCTTGTTAATTATGGCACAGGAGGTATTTTACTTTGTTTTGTAAATGAATAAAAAAAATTTACCTTAAGTATGCCTCATGGAAGGAGAGAAAAAGCATTATTTTTTTGATAACTAAGTTCTTGAGTATGATGATTCTGATGATGGAGGAAACGTTTGAGCATTTAAAGCTGCCATTGGGAAGGTGACTAGTGGAAGTATTCATTAAGGAGCAAATAAGACCTTGAATTAATAATGAGCCATTTGGTGTAAATGGACATAATTGGAATGATGCCAGTTCAGCCAGCCGAAAATCTAGACTAATAATCTAAGTTTGAGCAAGTCAATAGCTATTATAATAATCTAGTTCAGAGTTACAGAGGTACTCCAAAAACGAAGCACTTTGGAATACGCCCACACAGGTTCATTTAAGGTTGATTACTGTCTGCAAAAGTGATAACTTTGGAGTGGTAATTTAAATGGATTTTCAATGACACTTTAACTCTGCAGAGTAGTGTAAATATGAGCAAACTCGCCACTGCGTTGTTTTCATTTTGTGCCATAGTGGTCAGTTCTTGCCCTCCACTGAAGTCACTGAGGGCTTTGATTTTGACTTTGGACTTCTTTCTTTCTTTGAGGTACTTTTCCAACTACACTTTTAAATGTGAGACTAATTTCTGATTTTTATTTTTCCATTGTATATAGCTAAGAGAACAAGCACCTTGTAAAACTGTCATCTTAAAGGGCTCTTGTGATTTTTATTTTTTAATGCATTACAAATAGTGTTTTACAAACTGCTTTCTCCTGAATAAGAACAAAAGGGTATTGTTTTCCATTAGCACATTTTTGTCTGCTACCTTGGTTGCAACGTAATTATATATATAGTGTGTATATTGGATATGTATGTATCAAAGGCAGACTATATCCCTCACTGATATGAAGTGAAGAAATGTGCTTAATCCGCGATTGTTCATATGTCTCCAACTTTGAAAAGTATTTTTTGGAAACAGATTCTTACAGATTTTCAGCTCAGCTGTAAACTAGACAGCTCTTTTTGTTGCCATGCCATATAATTACTTCATCTTTATATATTATATTTTGCTGGAAATATTATTTCTGGCACTGTAATGAGCATCTTCATTGCCTGATACGTGCTGTGAACATTATATTGTGGACTATTAGCTGGGATATGGCTCACTTGATTTTAGGATACTTAGCAGTGATAAATTAATTGCATTTCTGAAATCTGAGCATGAGCTAAGTTGTTCCAATACTTGTCAGCAACTGTACCAGCCCATTCTTTCTTTTCCTGGTGTTTGTGTTGGAACCAGTTCTTGTGCTGTCTTTACATACTCAGTCCTGCAGTAGATAGCCAGGTTACATCACTCCACAGCGTGTGACCAGGAAGATGTAACTTTTTAAGTTAGAAAACTACAAAAAAACCATGGTGGACATTTTCATCCTGGATTTTGGCAAGTTCTGCCAAGCTTCCTCTCCCTATTTCATATTCTTGAATCACAATATAAACAAGCAATACAATAACTATAATTAAAACAGAAAAACACTGAGAACTGAATTTGGAATAGCAAAAAATTTTTTTTCTTATCCTATTCTCCTGTTATCTCGATATGTCAATTCATGGGACAATTGACTTAAACGTATAAAAATAGATTATCTAGCTTCTTAGCTGGCATCTGTTTTTCACTGATACACAATGGAACAAAACTGATGGCTGCTACCAGAGAGCAATGTTTTCCAGAGTAATGAGGATTACAATTTAGGTAGTTACAGGAACAAGGCTAATGTGGTTAAATGGTGCTGTCTCTGACCAGCATTGCCTCCAGCTTTAGCACTTCATAGTTTGCAGGAGTCGTGATCTGCCTGCGTTAAGCTCAGGCCATGGGGGTCATTGTATGCAAGGATATCATACTAACTGCTGGTTGCCTTATAAGCCATGCTAAAGATAAGGGAGGAAGTATTATAAAAGCCTGTCTGGCATGCTATACTCTGTACAGCCACCTCCCTATCATGTTGACAGCAACCTGACTTGATTCCTACTGGCAGGGAAAAAAACCTGGCTTTATGTCCAGCTCAGCACCAGTGATCCCAAAAGAGGATGAAGAGAAGTAGCAGAATGATAAACAGCTCTATTTCTGCTGCTGGACAGATTTCCTAAAGTTGAAACTTTCTGCTGGTCTCTGAGTGTTAAAGAATATATATCCTTGGCTACAGAAGCATTGCAAATATAAGGGTGGATTGTAGTGCTCACTACGGAGAATGCAAGCAGTGTCATGTAAAGGTTGATGTCATTGCCTGTACTCAAGCAAAGCATGCATCCCATATTGCCTTGAAACTCCTTACTCCTGTGCCGAAGAGAAAGCAGAACTCGCGTTTAGGTTTAGGCAGAATTGAAGTAACAATAATTTATCATGCTAATAGTATCAGAGAGCACCTTAGATGTGACACAGGAGGCTAGAGCTTCATAATAGTGTTAAGACCCCTTTTCTATCTGGTGATTATAGTAGGGTCTGACACTACGTTACCTTCTGTCAGAGCAAAACTTGCTTGGATAAACAAATATGCAGCTTGGTGTTATTTTACTTTGCTGGTGGAAGTGAGATTTTTAATTGGAACACCAAGATCATGTGGTCTCTGACTACTGCCATTTTTATGCTTCATGGTTGGAGCTAGATTCTTACAACTGAAGATACCAAGACTGGCTTGGATCCTCTCACTAAGTACCCAAAGGGGTCTCTCTCTCTCTTCATATCTGGCATTACCAGACGCTACTGGCTGGTGACTGAGGAATCACCTTGACTTTTTATTGGATAATGAATTCTTGATATGGCCTCTGTATTGGAGCTTAAAATGCAAGTGACATCAAAGAACAAACTTGAGCTGTGTCTTCAGGCCTCAGTATCCTTGGCTCCAATACAGCAGGTTTTTTCTCTCTCTCATGTTTTGCTTTTTTTTTTTTTAGTGCCAATTGCAAAAATACCCTGTAGTACTGACATCCATTGAGTCAGCTCTGCAGATTTCTTTGGATGCTTGTCAGAGATTTAAACAAAAAAAATCCTTTTTTTTTCAGTCAGATCTGTCGGTGCATTGACATGGTGGATCCTATGATCATTGACAAGCAATGATTGACCTTTTTATTCTACCAGACTCTGCAGGTGTGTGTGTCTGTGTTTATGTAGATGGGAACATATAAAGTATACTATTTCAATTCTGTACATGAACCTGGTAAATTCACCTGGCAAATTTCAGCAGATTGCTGGTTTTCAACTATCAATACTGGGCTCTGTCCTTGCTCCTGCTTCCTTAGAATTATGCAGAGGGCCTTTTTAGCTGCAGGAATTAATTTCTTTGCAAGATGAACATACTTTTCTACAAGAAGATACTCGCTGGATAAACTTGTCTCTGAATCAGAATTCTTCCTGCTGCTTGGAAGAGTGGTGGCAATACTGTAGTGACAGGAATCTTGAACATAGACTCCTTTTACTTAGTGTTTTATTAATGATTTTGGAACCAACATTAATGCTGCTTCCAATATGTTATGGTTTGACTGGCTAAATGCAAAGAACCCATACACACATCCAGAATTCCTCAGAGAAGAAAAAACCCTCAACTTTTGTGACAAGGATTATAAGCAATTGTTTATTGACTATTTCACAAGCAAAACAGGCTCTAACTTAGAATATTAAGAATTCACTACTACTAAAATCAGAGCTTAAGAGTTTAAGAGTGAGAAGTTTGATAGATGTTACAGACACCTTCTCCCCCCACCCCTCCTTCTTTCAAAGATCTCCCTCCTTCCCCCAGTGCCCTGGGAAGACAGGAGTCGGGGGGTTACAGTCAGATGTTGTTTCTGCCACTTCTCAGAGGAAAAAGAAGTCCACCCCCAGGCTTTCCCATTGGGTTTGCTCCTGAAAATGGTCTGTTACAAACTGCCTCGTGAGTTGTACTGACAACAGCTTTTTCCAGGTATTGTTGTCACATAAGTCACTTTACCATAGGTGCAGTCATTCAGGTGCTGCTTGGCTGCTTCAGTGTAGGTTCTTACGGGCCACCAGTGCTCCCAAGAAATGCTGCTCTGCTGCTCCAGTGTGGGTCTCTTCTTCCCACGGCCTACAGGACTCTATCAGGCCCCCGCTCCAAACATGGACATAAAACATCCCACAGGATCACAGCCTCTCTTTTTCCAGCACTTATCTGCTCCAGTGTGGAGTCTTCCAGTCTTCCACGGGTTTGCAGGCGAATCTTCGCTCCCTATGGTTCCCCCATGGGTTGCTGGGGCCCTATTTCAGTGTTTAAGGCATCTTTCTCCTTCTCTCTGACCTTGGTGTTAATCAAACTTCTCACTCTCTTCTCTCTTAAGTGACCATGATGTTCTGCCTTGCCTTTTTTTTCTTCTCCTTCTTCGATGTGTTATCACAGAGGCGTTACCAGCTGACCTTGGCTAGCTTGGAGCTAAGAAATTTCCAGCAGCTTCTTAATGAAGCCTCTCTCATGGCCCCCCCAGCTAATAAAAAACTCTGGCTTCTTAAAACCACAACACAATAAGAGCCCAATTTACATGTAAGCTGGCAGCAGATGCCAACTCCTTGTTATGGTGTTGGGTCTTTTGCTCATTGTGTTCCAGTAGTGTTTCTTAGTAAGTGCTCTGGGTACCCCTTTTTGGGAGGCTCACACACACACAGGTTACACAGATTACACAATCTGATTTTACATGCTTTTTTTGTCATTGTGGCTATACCAAAGTCATCTTGTTCTAACAGTCTCTAAAAGAACACTGTTTTCCAATTTAAATCCAGATCTTAACCAGAGGATTCATTCACTCTTATGTTGCTTTTTCTCTGAAAGTTTCTTCAGTTACATAGAAGTCAGGAGGGAACATGTGTCTTTCTAGGGACCGTAAGGACAGAGGACATACTGCTCTGTCCCGTTGCAGTTCCATCTAGCTTTCTCACAGCTCTTCTTGTTAGATCTGAAAACAAAGTCTTGCCTTAACTTAATTTTCTTCCCCTGCATTCCAAAGAGCTTTATGCTGTCTTCAGAGGAACTTTCACCTTCCATTAACCTCCTTTAGGGTTAACCAGATGCTGCTGATGGTACATCAGGTTTACAGGATAATTCAAGTTGTAAGGAATATCAGGAGATCAACCTCCTTACGAAAACAGAGTCAGCAATGAAGTCAGACTCATCTAGCTTTCTTCATGAAGGTCAGGTCTTTCACATAGTCTTCTTCACAAGGTGATAAGATATGTTTTCAACAGATGAGTGAATGTTCTACCCCAACCTGTAGCCTCATGCTCTGTGTTTAATGTTCTCACTGGTGTGCATTCATGAATATGTAGCTCACAAGAGGCCACACTGGCATAATCCAGCCTGTTAGTTTTCCTTAAGGTAATTTGAAAGCTCAAGTATCCAAAGAACTTTCCGTCCCAAGATTTTCAGAATTAGAAATGGTGACCATGTCAAGGCCTAAAGTGTAAAGGTCTTGTGTGTCTTAGGGATGTGCCACTGTGTATTAGAGACAAATTGCTGTGGGTTATTGGGACACTAGGAATCTCTATTTCTCATAGGTGACAGCTCACTATGTGCAGCTCTCTCTGCTCTTTCTCCAAAACCCATGCCAGCTCTAACAGAGGTGATGTTGTGCTTGTTAGAGCAGTCTTAATTGCTGTGTGCATGCAAGGCACTCTGGCTGTCTCCAGACAATTGGAGGTTATGTGAATAATGGTCCTTGGACAACTTCAGTCTGCAAAGATAAATATGGAGTAGCATAATCAAAATCTTACAGATAATATACTGGTTATAGTGTGCCTTTGGGGCTTGCAGTCTGCACAAATTTACACAAATGAACATTGGTTTGTTGACTTTACTTGTGCATGTGGCCTGAACTGCTGTTGGACTGGGATTTTATGGCTGAGAAGAATCTGAAATGGCAACACTTTTATATATTTAGCATAACAGCATATGAGGTATGAGCACACCTTCTCTGAAAAATGAGAAAATGTAAAAGATGTTCCACTTTGAGTGTAAAGCAGAATAAATACTGCATGAGGATGTACACTCTGGGCTCTGCATTCCTTGAGAGCCACAATTGTTGGCAAGTAGCCTCTGTCCTGTCCTTGTGAATGCAACCAAACAGCTGAGATACGATAATGGCTGTGGCACCTCTAGTTGGAGTAGGTGACTACAATAGCAAAGTGTTACCTTCTGGTTTAGGAACAGGTCAGTGTTACTCTAGCAAAAGAGGTCTTTCACTGTGTAAGCTGTATCTTCACTTCCTTAGCTCACCGGTAAAGTTTTGCCAGCAGATTCTTTCTTTCTACTGTAGACAAGTTTAAAGATGTTCGTAATTTTAAATAATTGTTTAAATGCTTTCTAACTGAAATGTGTCTCCATATTAATCTGTATTTGATTATGTATTAGTTCTACAGAAAAAATCAGATAGTCCTCCTTTAAAAGAAAGAAAGGAAAAAGCAAATCCATTACAAAGCCTCTTAGCTAATAAGCCATGGCAAACACGAGTACATTTTGGTGAAAGTGGTGAGGTTAGAATATAGCTCATAGAATATTTGTGTGATACAAGTATTCAGCCTGGGAGTTTTAGTGCAGAATAGCACTTTAAATTCACACTGGTTTATTGCACACAAGCCCTGGGTCTCAGCTGCAGATATTGCAGAGATTAATCTTATTAATGGAACTGCTAATTGGTGTTTGACTTCTAATTATAGTAACAATAGGCCATAACAATCAATCCTCACCTTTACTGGGGCACATTAGGACTCTTTATCATAAAAATGATTTCCTCTGGGGCTTAGTGTTCTTATTCCTATCTTCTGGAAGACTGGCTTTCAGTGGAGGTACAGTATCCCAACTAGCATGTACTTTGGAAGCTTTAGCTAATTAACTGGTAGGGAAAATGCATGGTCCTAAAATATTCAATATCTAAGTACATTAAGAACTACAATGCTCTTGACAAAATTGTTTGAAAGATAATGGGAAAAGTATGTCAAAATATGAGCAGCGATGTCTTTTATAATCTTTAAGAAATATGTAATTTTATCTCCCAATCCTTGGTAGCATTCCCATAGCTTTTAGTGAGAGGAAATCTAAGCAGTTATTCTAAATTATTCTATTTAGTTTTTGCTCTCCAGGATTAATCCTGTGAGATTCTTCATCTCATTTGCAAGATGAATCTCAGGAGATGAAAAGCACATACAACTTGATTACATATTCCTATTGATCATTTCCTATCCACAACAATAAAAATCAAATACAAATCTAACAATATTACTAATTCATTACAACCAGTACTTTTCTTCATTAATTTTTATTGTTTTCAGCATACACAGCATGTGCAAATACAGCAATTATATGTTGAATAAGAAAAGGTCCTATCCTTACGTTGTAGAATAAATAAAAAGGCGCTGCATTAGGGCTGATCAAAGACTGTGCAGAGATAAGGGCTCGAATCTGTTTAGCGTTAGGTAGCGAAGCAGTACGTACATTACAAAATGGGTTTGCTNGAGAGATAAGGGCTCGAATCTCATTCAAAATAAGTCTGTTTAGCGATAGGTAGTGAAGCAGTGCGTACATTACAAAATGGGTTTGCTTTCCATTTTAAAAAGGAAGTAATTTTTGGTATCAAAGAAAGCGCAGTAGAGATAGCTTACCTTGGAGAAATCATAATGCTGCCTCATGCCTGTCTGTCCAACCCTCCCTCTTCTTGGAGCTTCTTCCTTCCAATGCTTGCAAAGCGAGACCTGGACTGCCACGATGTGCAGCATAGCATACAAAACCAGAGCAGTGTGTTTGAGAAGGTGCTTTGGGTCAGGAGCAGCTGTGGGAGCAACACAGCCTTGCCTTCACCCTAGAGAGAGCTTTGCAAAGAAAGGCCAGGT
This sequence comes from Calyptomena viridis, assembly GCA_013390005.1. Classification (NCBI taxonomy): domain Eukaryota; kingdom Metazoa; phylum Chordata; class Aves; order Passeriformes; family Eurylaimidae; genus Calyptomena; species Calyptomena viridis. The sequence continues at coordinate 320,928 of WEIV01002824.1, forward strand.
GACCCCTGGGTAACATGACCTAGCACAGCCTTCCTGGGGCATGGCATCTCCATGTACAAGAGCACTTTGCCAGAGCTGTGCTTCGGTGTTTTGCTGTACAGTCTTTCCTTTACAACAATTTTCTACTTGAGAACTTTCACATTTCCTCTACAAAAAAAACAGCATAGTATTTGTGAAGAGAAATTTCCAACCATCACCTAAGTGCAATCCAGTGCTGAGATGAAAGCACACAACAGCTCAGGGGACTGCTTATCCCTCAAAACGATAATATCAGTGTGATCAATTGCTTCACTGCAAGTTCTTAAGTATCTATGTAGTTTATTTGTCCTACAGTCCCAAAATATCTCCCATTTTTTTCCATCTGCTGAAGTACCAGCTGTCCTCGTTCCAGGCACAACCTATTAATTTCTCCCTTGACAAATTTTACAATGCAGTTATGCAGTTTCAGTACAATTTTCTACAATACTCAGACAATTGTAGCAATATTAAGTGCTATGAGACTTACTGTACCAATTAATTTATTTTTTTAATATGATTCAGTCAGTACTCTGATATAATGTAACTGAAGATATTACAAATTTTTTCATCTGCTGGGATGGATTTGAGGAGAAGATCTTCATTTTACTTCACAGGTACATGTGTATGACAATATGAGACTACAAAGACTATGCAACATTCATTCTCTTCCACTTGAAATAATGGCACGTTCTGGACCCTGATTACATTATACATTAAGTAATGAATATTTCTTACTGCTTCACTGGTATCTCACCTTTAACCTTCAGTAGATTTTCATGTCAAATTTGGCAGCTTTGAGATGCTTCTAGAGTGAACAATAGTAAAAAAGAAAGGCAGCATATTATTGTGGGTGCTGTAGATAGGGCATTGTGTTGCTGGACAGAGAAACTTGGTTATTTGTAATATATTCCAGTATGAAGGTGGGCGTGTGAGTACATAGAGATAGATAAGGAAAATGCAAGGAAAGAGAGAGAAGTTATTGTTTGTTGTAATATTGTGGCCAGGATTGATAAAGGTAATAAAAAATTTGGCATGAAAAAAGGGAAGAGAGGCAAGAGAAGCTTGCCTAAGAACCTTTTGTGTGATGGTGGTGGTAGTGTGTTGGCTCATTTTCTTTTTGAAGGTGGGGAGAAAGGATTGTAAGTGGAATTCTGGACAATAATGTCAAATTAAAAATTCCTGGTTTCAGAAACTGTATTTTCCTTGAAGGCAACAGTTGGACTGGGAGAAACAAATATTTGGACTGACTACCTTTTAAGTAGACATTGGTTATGAAATCAAAGTGTGTGCATCATCTCAAGCAAAGTGGCATTTTTATTTGATGCAGTAGCGAAAGACACTTTACTTGGGAACAATAGCAAGAATTAACCTGATGGAAACAACTCATTAATAAACAAACATGAATCATCTTTGCAGAAACATTTTCAATGGGCATGAGATGGTATTTCAGTGGATTGTAATGGAGAATATTAGTCCTTGTTATGTTCCACTTTGGCTGTTAGATTAAGAGGAAAGTTAAATTGTTACTTAAGTTAATAAAAGGTTTTAGGCATGGCTTGCAAGACTTGCAAATCCAGATTTGGAGATAATGGTTGCATTCTGAGTTTAAGTTGCTGGAAGTATGTATGAACAACCGTGATTTAAGAAAAGGAATAAGGAATTGGAGAATTAGGGGTAAAGATTGCAAGAATATGAATATAATATGGTACTCTGTGTGTTTGAGAAGGTGCTTATGCAGTCAAAAGAGAAATCAAAACAATGATTGTTTTGTTCTAGAGTTTGCAGCAATTGAAAACTTCTGATCATCACTGCCAGCATGATTATGGAGCCTGGCTGGTACATGTGAGATTTTTGGGAGCTTGATTGTCCCTCTTGAAGTCCATTTAAGTGTTTGCAGTTGTAGTTTTTAATTTTTCCAAAGACTTGGCCAAATTTGTGTACATTTTTGCGGAAACAGAGATGCAGCCAAATACATGATGCATGTATTATTGCCAGAAAGGGAAGAGACATGAGCAAGTTTTTCTTTACACTGTATAGTATTTCTGATTTCATTCTCATAATTATGTTTCACCAAGGCAGTGTTCTGTGGAAAGCTTACTTCAGTCTCTTATAGCTGAAATTTCATTCTGGCTTTTGATATCCATGCAACAAAACCAGTACAAAATATTCAGCTAAGTTCCAGTCAGCGTATTAAATTTTAACAAATCTCTGGTAGTAACTGCAGTCAATAAAAGATCCTATTTTTTGGACTCAAGTAGGAATTCTGAAGAAATAAAGTTTATTCTTGAAGGTGGCTTATTAGCATATAGCTGTCTCTGCATCATCACTCACTTGGGGTTAATGTTGCTTGAATTGGTTGATGTCATTTTATTCCTTATTAGAGTGTATAGATTGAATCATTCTGAGAGGAAAGAACCAAAAAATGAAAGCATGAGATTTTCAGATACTTTGTAGAACTGCTGTTAATAAGGTAAAAATAGATGAAAATCGTGCCAATGGTATAATAGTAAGCAATTTTTTTAATCAAAAGACATATTTTTCTCAATATCACATGGTACTCTATTTGCATAAAATATATATGAATAATAATAAGACTTTGCAGACCTCAACAGCACCAAATGCTTGTTACTATGCTGATATGGTCCCAGAAGCAGCAGTCATTGCCTTGCTCCAAAAGGTTTATTATCCTTTCCCTGCTGGCAATTCTGTCAACACACCTGGTGTAAGGGACAAGGTCTCAGGGAAGTCTGCTGTCTCCCTTTAGCTATTAGTCTCTTTCCTTGTACGTGGCAGGCAATATCCATCTGCTGCATAGTTCTGCTTTGTGAAAAGCAAAAGCATTCCTATAATAAACAATCTTAATATATGGTGTTTATGTCCATATGCAGTTCTGAACATGGAAAGTTCAGGAGGGGAGAGGAGAGCACCTGTGATAACCATACTTTTGATTGCTGACTAACAGAAATGCAGTTACAGCTGTTCAGAATAGGATAGGTTTCCTTGATAGTATGAGGTATCTGTGTTTGTGCAAGCAGTATATGTTTTTCCCCCTCTGTATCTTGCGTATTTATGAGTATTTCAGAATACACAGTACTTTTTTTATAAGCATGATAAAAAAATATATATAGTTATAAAATAAATACCAACCCTATCTGGTACACTGTATTCTGGTGATTCACATTTTATTTTTTAATGCCTTTTTCCTGTGCTGTTAGACCTATTCTCTTACCAGGACTGCTCATTTATCAAGTGTTCATTCTTCACTGCATAAGAAAGGTTACCTTCTTTGCTCTCACATAAAAAGATTCCATGTATTTCAGGTGTCATTAGTACTAGAGATTTAATGTCAAGGTTACTGCACCTTATCTTTCAGCTACATTGAATACAATTACAGACAAACTCTTCACAGATATTTCAGAGAAAACTTGAAGTGATAAGTCAAGCTGGCAATCTCAGCATAGTGGACATTACACAGGAATGGAAATTTCTGTTACATTGGTTCAAAGTGTCTCTCATAGTAATTGCAAATAAAGTGATAGCCGTGCTTCAGAGTCTTGGAGGGCTGAGAAACAACTAATGAAAGTAAGAGGAAGTATGGTCATAAAATTAATTGTTAGTAGCTTGTTTCTTCCATTTACCTGCAAATGAGACCTTTTATTTCCCTTCATATCCTTGTAGTTAGTTTTAATGAAAGTATTTAAATATTTTGATTAAATAAAACACAGAATAGTCAGAACTGTTTTTAAATCATGATGTGAAATCTTTTATGGAATAGATGCATGAGATGTAATTGGAGGATATGTGTTGTTGAGGGCCTATAGAGCAAATCTGGGTAATACTGGATGGATGGTCATCGTGGGTGGTACCCACAAGCAGTCTGGCTGACATGTGCTGCCATCATATGGGAAGGAATCTTGGTCATTTCCATAACAAGATATGTGATTTTTCTCAATCATCGTGTTCATTTTGATTTCTACTGTGATGGTAGCAATGGCATCCAACCCACAAATTAATCCTTTAGTTCATATCTCATCTTTTGAGGTTTTTGGTCAACATACCTTATTCAGTTCTGAGTCTTACTGTCTTTCCTTGCGTGGCGTATGCTACCATCACATTTTTCCCAAGGCCATTCTGTTGCCAAAGCTTTTGTTCACTCCTACCTTGCCTTTTTTAGACTCTTGTTTACAATACCTGCAATTTGCTCACTTCAGTAAGCCAGAAAGAGGACCTTTATATTAGCTCCTTTGTAAACTCTTGGCTTGCTCTTCTTTCACGCCATCAGTTTCAAATGTCTTATTTTTACCTTTATTTATTATAAGCAGTACTGCTGTTTTAAGGAAACGGTGATTATTGTGTTGTTTCTGGACCAGTGGTAGCTGTGCAGAGGTGGGCCTGCTGTGATCAGCTGTCTTGGAGATGGTTACTGGTGTTCATTTTTGAATTGACATTACAGAATTTAAACTTACTCTGAACTGTCTGGAAACTGAGCATGGAAATAACTGTATAAAACTGCATGATGTTTGCTGTGTTCTGCTTAGACTTTTAAATTGGCCTGATGCCCTTTGGATTGTATAATAAATCAGGGACTTGCATTTGTTTCACATTGCACAAGTTTCATACTTGCTGGTGTCTGCCTGTGAAGGTGCCACCCTGTTGGGGTAAGTAGTTCTGTCAGTAATAAAATGAACTGTAAAAATGGCAGGTAGTAGGATGAACTTGATGAAAAATATCTTTGATAGAAAAGTGTTTTCTGTATTTAGTTATCAGAGTACCTGTTCAGTTGTCATAGACTGGCATTGCCTGGAATTAATGGAATTCTTTTTAATGTTGTAAGCTTTCATTTTAAGTTAAACTAGCTTTTTATCTTTCAAACAATTGCAAAACACGTATAAGATTTGTTTATTGGTTTAACTAGGAAATTTTCTAAGTGGGATTTCCAAACTGGAGGTGTGTTGTTAACATTGCTCTGTGTTCTTTAGCCACTAACAAAGCTTTCATTGAGAATGCAGGAAATCCAGGTTTGGCTTCCTCAAGAGTTTTAAAGGATGTGGATCCCTAGTACTCCTCTTTCTGAATTTGCAGAAAAATCCTCTTCACACAGGGATATAGAACAGCTAGGTCAGGAATGCCTGAGTTTGTAATGTTTCCCTGCTAGTAACTTTGTGGAGCAGGAACTGGAGTCCAGGTGTCCCTCCTTTCTCTCTCATAGTCTCCTGGAGAATGACTCTTTTCACTCTTTTGCCATCTGGCTGAATGAATAATTCAACATTCTGTGTAATGGCAGAATAACTCAGCAGGAGTGGCCAAGGAAGGAGGTGTAAGGATGTCCTGTCCTTGAGAGCTGGGTGGCTGCCTGGTCAGGCCCACATTTCCAAGAGATGCACTGCATGCTTCAAAAGAGGAGCTTGGGATGAAAAGACAGTTCTCTGCAGTCATGTTGTCAGGCAGCATGTCCAGTACTCAAGTTCTTCTCTCTCACAGTTTTGTAACTTCCAAATGCTGGCTGTCACTTGCAGTCTGGGGGACATTGGCATGTTTTTAAGTGAGAAACATATCCCTGCTCTTGCTGTCTCCAACATTAATTTTCTAACTGGATGTCAACGTATGCAGCTGGGCAGAAAGGTATTTTAAATCATCTTATAGGTGTTTTCTCAAAGGTGGCACTCTAGTTGTTTGAGACAACTGTTTCTCCACCTGCTGCGAAGAAAGAGTTGCCTTTCAGACACTTAAATATTTCCATGCAGTTAAAGCAGCAAATTGAAAACCAGATGAGAAAGTTTAAAGCCAAGGCTGAAAGTTCAGTTTTAGCTTTTAGTTTTAGGACTTTTGTCACTTTGTGTCACAACCTAATTGTTGTTTTCACTTAGAGTTATTAAGTAATGCTGAGTTTGCTCATTTAAAATCGGCTATCTTTCTTCATGGCAAATTACAGTTCTTTTTAGTATCCTGTGGTAGATAATAGTTGAGAGAATAATAGATTCCAGGGACCTTTGATCTACCATTACTGTAAAATAAAAATACAACTTTTTTTTTTTTCCCACTGACTATAATGATTTTAACCTTGTGTACTAATTTGAGTGGGCTTGTGGGGGCAGAGTCTTAAATGAGACACAAATGAAGGAAAAATTGCTAATGCTGCCACTGTATATCTAATGAGAACTGTGTAATAAACCATAACCTCTTCAACATTTCTGTGGAAAATGGTGTGATTATTTTGGATGGCTAGCCCTTTGTGTATGGCTCATTACCATCTGGCATAATGTGTATTGATATAGCCTGTAATTGTCAACTCTTATTTGACATGCTGCCTTTAATAAATGTGACCTGCATGGCTAGAACCCCCTAATGGTTATATGGAAAACTGTAATTAAAGAAAATATGTATACTTAGGTAAAATACACACCCCTATATCCATAAAATAATTCTGTAGATGGTCTCTATTTTTCTTTATGTCCTACTCTTTGTGGGAATACTTGTATGTATTCCCAGATTAGTACTGCGCCAAATACAGTGCATTACCCATGTGGATAACTAAATATGTGAAGACAGACATGAATCTTGATTGTAGGTTATTTCCTCTTGCAGAATTTGCTTCAAATAAATTTTGAAATATTTATTTTCAGTGTGTTGTAAGATAGAATTAATATACCTGAAGTAATGGAAGGGTTCCCAGTCTGCTGGTGGATTTATATGCTCCTGCGCTGGGGATGGGAGGTAACTGTAATGGGCTGAATGGCTCTGGTTTTGATGTGTCTCCTAAAGAAGGTGGCTAGAAAGTATTTATACCTACTTAGAAGAAAATGAGCTTCTGGCCAGTAGTACATTTCAGATACAGGGACAGCCATTATCTGCTGCCAAATCCAAGTCATCTGTTGTTTATTTTCTGAAAAGTTTCCTTTCCTTGGCTTTCCTTGGCTCATTAATTCATGAGTAACATCATTCTGATAGTCAGATTGGCTTGCAGTACAAAGCACAGGATTTCCCCAACTTTAATCAGCTTTAATGCTTGTGCAATGAGATATCATCAGGTGTTACCTTCAATTGTGCTGTTGATGGAGAGTTGATCATTGCTCTTTGTAATAGATTTTGAAAAGTGCCTTTACTTTACTATCATCTGGATTTGCTTAGGTTCAGACTACTGGTCTTAATTTATGTTTGCTTGATAAGCTGCATATTTTCTTGAATTTGTTTTCTGTAGTGTAAGTACTTACTTTCTTTAAAGGACTATGACCAAATCTACTGATTCAGTATCAGCCGCCTTCTTGCATTAAATAGCTTTGGTTTCTCACTTTGTTTTCTTTGTATTGACTGTTAGTATGACTCTTCTCAAATTTTTCTCCTTTCCCCAATTCTTCTTGAATGAAGTTTCCAAGTAATAATTTTTACTGTTATCACAAACTCAGAGTTGACAGTTTTGCTAGTATTCTTCCCTTGTATCATCGATGGATCTTGCTGGTCTATTCGACCATAGTCATATTTAGTATTTTAGCTGATAATCCAGTATTCTCTGTTCCTTCACCCTCATTCCACCCTTTTCCAAACTTAGGGTGTTTTCTTCTTTAAAGAGTCTTATGTATATGGTCTGCTTTGAGATCTTTTGATTGATCTTTTTTTGCATTGCATATTTTTACTTGAGTAAAACATATTGAACCAACTCAGTTGACTCTGTATTGAGAATGAATCATTATCATTGCTGTTTATCAGCTGTGTCATTCCTTTTCCGTTGCCTTCTCTCCTGAGTGCAAGTTCTCTGGACCTACTAACTGCAAAATCTTGCCCACTGCTGCTGTTCATGAGCCTTATTCACTGCTGGGCTAGGAGGTATAAATACCTGCTTGTATATGTTGCTTAAAAATATAACAGGTTTTCTAAAATCCCTTGCCTTTATGTGGTTGTTTCTGCCTAGCCTTACCTAATGAAGCAATGCAGTTCTTAAAGTTCTTCTTGGCTTTTTAGTATATCCTTTTGAAATTGTCTTTGCTCAGCTCCCAGTCCATCTCTGCGTTTTCTCCTCCAATCCTTCACCAGTTTTCTTCCATGATTAGTTTCTCTGGTTTGTATTTGTTGCTATCAGTTTTCAAGTTTGTCTGAGCTAGATCGGGAAGGAATTATAGCTGGTTTGGCTAAGGCATGATTTTTTGGCTTTTTGTTTTGTTTTTAATCAGCTTAGTCTTTTTAGCTTGGGATTTGTGGCTTTTTGGTCATATAGCAAAATAAGAAAAAAGATATACTCTTGAGGAGTTTCCAAAAAACATTTTTCTGTTTATCTAAATGATACAGCTTGTTGTATCATTGAAAATATTGCCGATGTATAGTATTATGTGCTTCTGAATATTATCCGTCATATTTATAAAGAATGTTTGTGTACTGGCTTGGATTATATTGTCTTCATGCAACAAACTTATTTAGCTCACATTCACCTGTACCTTAATTTTTAGTTCTGATATGAACTCTGTAGCAAATTGAATTTTTAATATAGAGAATTCGAGTTGAGTGCAACATTTCTTGCTCTAGCGTAACTTCTTTTAGAAATTCGAGCTAGTATTAATACATTATATTGCTGATATACATTATTGCACAAGCATACTGAATACTCTGAATATCTGCATCGTTATTTACAAAATGAGAGAAGTAGATCTTTAAAGAAGTAAACACCTTAGCTCTTGTTATTACTTGTAGTATTTGGTACGGTCTGCATAGCTGTTAATATAGTCTGTAGCAGATCCCAACTGGAATTTCAACTTAGCTTTATTAAAAGTTTAAATCTTGACAGTTGCCATATAGAAAACCAATATTGTGTTTGACAGCTTTACTTTATTTTCAGTGTGAATCTTCCCATAGAGAGAACTAGTGATTTTAAAATGGGATTTTACGTGATTTTATAAATTTGACAATATGCTTATAAATTAGCAGCTCTAAATTTTATAATTGATTTTTGGCATCACTATTCAAGTAATCCAAGAAATCTTTTTCCAGATAACTTATTTTCTCTTTACATCTTCAGGTGAATGCTCTTTGTTTTTTCCTTTGGTTTGATTACTTAGGTTAAGCTAACCAGCCTTCCTTTAAAAAAATTAAAAAGCCATAAAACCTGAACTGTAAAGCCACATTTTTTTAACAATACTTATTTAAGTACTGGCTCATGTCTAGAGTCCATTTCTTCTCTAGCAGCGTAGGAAGGATCTCTAAGAAAAGGAAAAGTAATTGATATTACCATTTTTAACACTTTTTAGTGCTTATGAAATCTGTAATAACTGAAATAAGATACAAAGGTATTTAAGTTTCTCATATCCTGGTCTGTGGGGATTAAAAACCATACCTAGGCCTGCCACCACATCTCAAGTTTGAGAAATGCAAATATTCTTTTAATACCTGTCCCTTGCAGAAAGGACAATAGCGAGATAATAGCAAGAAGGTTGCAAAGGACAAACACAAGAAGATTTTGTCTTATACAGCGAGCATATCTGGATTCTTACCTTGTCAGACCAGCCCACCTGCTCCTCATCTGTTCACACAGCTGCGATGTCACTGTTTTCTGGATCTTAAAATGACTAGATACTTCTTACTGAGCAGTTTCCTCTTTATATTTCCTTCTTTATTGATCCCAGCTAGCATGCCTGCGTATGGAAACTGGAAAACATCAGTTCGACATAGTGATTCTGGTGGGATTATTCCTCTTTTTTTTCTGATTANACATCAATGGCACTAGTTGGAAACTGATACAAGTTGGTTAACTTTCATATTGTTATCCGTAGTACAAAGTGTTCCGTGGTAGACCTAACAGTGAATCAAGACCTGCAAAAACTCTCCTTCATAATTCCTGCACTAAGGAAAGAAGCAGGACCCTGTCTTCAAGAGTCCCTCTGCTGCCAACCACCTACAATGCCAAGGAAAGCTGGCTTGCTGAGTTCAAGTGAATGTCTGCCTATTAAAAATTACAAAACATTTTCAAAACCTGTAATGGACTGAGGGGAGATCTTACTAAGACAAATTGCGGTGAAAAGAACCCAAGCAATAATCAGTGGTGGGGGAGACACAGAATGAAAATGTAGTATCTTCTCAAAAATAGAGAAGGAAAAATACATGGAGTATTAGTACGGGGTTTACTTCAAAACCTTTGGGGTGCTAGGAAGAGGAAATGAAGGAGGTAAGATATGTAGCCACTTTATTTTCAAAGTGGTTGTTAGGAGTGCAATTAAACAACATACTCAACAAAGTTCATAGAACTAATGTATTTCAGCTTCATTTATCCCTCAGCTGGAATACACTCCTAACTAGCTTAGTGACCAAGACAGAAGGAACCACAAAAGTCTTAGTCTTTGACCTTGTTAAAGGATAACAATGGGTAGATGTTTTCTGCTGGATAACAGATATATGAGTCATGGTAATGAAGTGAATATTTGCTCTGCTCAAGTCTGCTGCTTTAATGTGAAGATTTTTCCTGTTAGTGAAACTACAGCACCTGGCACACATGTTGACTGGCTTAAACACTTCCCTCCCACCCTTTAATTTCTTAATGAAGAGACTACATGCACAAGATGAGAATGAGACTTTCCATCGCCATGATGTTATTTGTTACTCACTTTACGTTGTTCCTCTAATTGTGGTTTAGTAACCATGGCATTGACTTTGACAGGTGAATGGAAAAAAGAACTGTGAAAGTCACTGCCCTTTCTTGCTGTGTAACTGTGTGGGCTATCTTGATGAAGCACGAGATAGTATTCAGAGCACACAGAATCAACTTGAATGTAGTGTGTGCACCTTCTTGTCTTTATAAAATTTTTCTTTCTGTTCATTGTTCACAAAACCAGTGAAATCGGATACCAGGTTATACTCAAATATATTGTCAGTACCTGAGATTATTACTTTAATTCTTTAGCTAATGTCTTTTTCATACGTAATTTCTCCACTAAAGAACTTCTCTCGTTTTTCAGATTCAAAGGTGTGTATATATAGATTATTATAGTTGTCACTGAAGTAGAATGAATGCTGGTTTGTTTTTTTTTTCTAAATCCCAAATGTAAGGCTTTTCATCCGAATTAATCCTTTGTATATTGAAGGAAAACTATTGAATTGACAATCACAAAGCAAACATTCAAATCTTGGATGTGTACTGTTAGTCACCTTAATTCAAAGACTCGATGATAAGAGTTCTTAAGGAATTTTTGATCTATCTTTTTTCATTGCAGTTGCTTCAAAAATTTTCAAATATGGTTTTTGGTGGCTAATTTAAGTCGTTGACCCATTCCTGTAAAATATTATGCCTCGTAATAACATAATTATTAAATGCTTCTATGTGTAACCTGTCATCCTTTGAAAGGCCCAGTCTAGTTCTGAAAGTTGGCTTACAATGAAAGGTAAACTGACTCAAGTTTTCTTGTGGTTACTGAGAACCTGAATTTCCATCACAAGTATTGCAGAGGAGTATTTAAGCTGAAATCCTCTCTTGTTCACAGCAAAACAATTGTACTATTTAATATTTTTGTTTTCTCATATGTTTTACAAAATGTTGGGTGTTTTGTTTTTTTTTAGAGTAGGACTTGAAATTGGGGACTGAAGTCACTTGTAAGAACTCTTGAAGAGGTTGTTCTGGCTAATGTTTCATAGCTGTAAGTCTTTAAAGGTAACACAACAGAGAGACAAACAACAAAGAAAGTATTCAGGATGCCATGAGAAAACTCTGCAAAATTTATTTTTGAGAAGTTACATAGGAAATTTACAATCAAAACCTATTTTTTGTCAATATTTTGCCCGTCTCCTTTATCTCATCATATATTTTTGTAGGCTTTGACATTTGTTTTGAATCCTGCATGAGATATTCATCACTGTAAAATCATTATGTACAGTGATGAGGCAGACTCTAAGGCCTACAGATGGGAAATTTTAATCCAGAACAAAATGTGAAATGCATTTTTTTTTGAGATGGAAACATATTTACAAAATTTCTCCGTTAGTTCTTTATTTTTCTCTATAGGTGTGGTGCCTGTATGAGTGCGGGGTTTATACAAACCCTGTATTCTTTACCTTGATGTCACAGTAGCAGGTTGTTGCAGCCACTGTGTTAATTTATATGGGTAGATGTAAATGATTTCTTGAAGTCTGCTGAGAAGTTTACCAAAGTTCACCAAAACATACTTAAATATTTGTCAGTGATCTGTGTGCTTTCATTGCAGGATGGGAGCAGAGAGAGGGAATAGCAATTGCACTTATTTTATTTGCTGCAGGATGTAATTGTTCATATAACACAATTTTTGTTTTTCTGATATTTTCCTGCAAGCTGGCGTTTCACAGTCCTATAGTCAAAATAGCTTCAGTGGACCTTACAGAAGAGTTTGTTTCATTACTTGTGGAGTTAGTTTTTCGTTTGTCTTTCCAGGATGACATTTGCAGCCTGAGCAGCTCATAATCTAAGGGATACTTTGTAGCAAGCATTCAACAGAGAGAGATTAGGTGGCAGGTACTGAAAGTTTGGCAACAAGGAGTCAGAAGCATGTGTTAAACCATGACAAACCAGTTAGACTGACCCATTAAAACTTCTTAGCAAGGTCCCCCAAGTACTGTCCAAGCATCTGTACCATTGAGTTGATTTTTGGAAGGGGGAGGAAGAAAATGAGATTTATGACTTGTGTGGAGCTCAAAATAGTATCATCTCTCAAAACTTGATGCCTGAAAGTGAAGTCTCTGGAGCATTTGCCAGTGGTTTGCAGAGATTTCTTGCTTCAGAGGTGAAAGGGGTGTTAGCATTTGATGAAAAAGCTTTCCTGATTCTTAGCCTGCTTCCATTTAGGAAGTTTGTGTATTTAAAAATGTTGACTATTTTCTCAGTACTACTTTGCTGTGTAGGTAATTCTTGTGGCAGCCACTTATTCCCTGGGTGATTGTGGGCTCTAGAGCAGAAACAGGATGGAAGCAGTCAGAGTCTGTAATCCCATCATACTAAATCCAGAAATGCATAAATGTAAGTTTTTTGTAGTTTGGGATTAGCTTCTTTCAAATATGAAATTATTTAATCACCGAATTGTCCTCTGGATTGAGAAAGTTCTATATAGTACTGCTTTAGCCTAGCAACTTCATAATAGAGGTGTTTATTTGTTGGATAATAGCCTTTAAAAAGTAGTATCAAGGATCCCCCGTATCTTTAGCAGCACTGTGGAGTTCTTATTCTGCCTGGGTATTATGGAGATTATCACAAAAAGCATTAAGAAATGCATTGCCTGGGATTTTTGCAATAGCTTTGATTCTTGTATTTTTCATTTGCTAGGGAGAGAGGATGGAAGATCAAAGTTAGACACAGATTATCTGCCTAATATGGTTCTTGTTAACACAAATAATGTGAATACCGTTTGGAGAACAAACAAATTATAGAAGAAGAAATGAAAACATCCAGATCCTGAGCATTTGGAAAGCATGACACCGATGTATTTGTGCAACCTTTTTACTAAGAGCGATGCTGAAGTCAAAGACGGGATTTTGATTTCCTTCATTAAAAGCTTATTAAACGAAGAAATAGGACAGTCGTTGTTTTGCTTCAATAGTTGGGGGTCACAGAGGCGGGCCTGGGCTCCTCAGGATATTAATGCCTGCTTTCAGCTGGGGGAAATGAGCCGTCGCTTGAGTTAGCTGCAGCTTTATGTGCTCGTCACTAGGGATCCCCATATGTCCTGGGATCTGCGGCAGTCGGAAATGGCTGAGCTCGGCAACAGGGAGCAGAGGGCTCTCATTGCTATTCATAACAGGTAGCTCGGCTCAATCTGCCCAGAGCAAGTCTGTTTAATGTTGATCAGCTGTCCATCTGATAAACCGAATTGATATGGACATTTCCTCCAAGGGCTGCCCTGACAATGACAGCAGGAGCGTCGGGATGTCTTGTTAGTCTTTTTCTCCAAGCTTGAAATTTTGTTAACCCTTTGTTAGAGCCGAGCAAGTGTGATTACAATACTGCAGCTGGGTTGTGTGAGTTTCTCCCTCACCTATTTGAAAAGCAGCATCGATATTCAGTTTTATTGTCTACATGGAGAATGGCTGGCTAGTTTTTTGATTGTTCTTCTGTGCAAAGCTGTGAATTATAAAGGCAGCTTTTAAAACAGCTAAGGTTTTTTTTGTGCATGACAGAATACATCACGAACCTCTGTTTATCCTCTCCCCCAAGCTCATCTGCCTTTTGCACGCCTGCCCAGGCCATGTGACTCTCCTAGCTCTTCTCTCTTGCTAATTGGCATGGATTGCTTGCCTGAAACAGTTGCTGCTGGGATACCTCACAGTTCACATACATTTGGGGCAGGAGGTTACTTTAATTTGTTTGGGGCAGTTGCAACACATCTGCACAATCAAGAGGAAACGGAATTTATTTACTCAGTACCATGTTAGTACTGATGCACAATCTAACCTGAGCATGTATCAGCAGGTATATGAATATGTGAAGGTAAGGAGCAGTTTGGTTACTCAATGATTCAGTGCTTGGCCACTTTTGAATAAGCACACGGACCATAACATGCCTTTGTATTATGTTGTAATTAACTGGAACTTTAAGGCCTTTAGTCATCTATTTAGTTGGGGGCATGGATTGTGGTTTTGCTCATATGTGAAGTCTCTGTGGCATAAAGGGAACTGCTTGAGTCATAAAAGGTGTGAATGTGCTGAAGATTTCATCAGAGGGAGTCCTGTGGGTATCTAGGTTTGCAGCATTGAAAGGGTGTTCCAGTGCATTGCTCTGTTCCCCCCTCTCTTTGTCCCTGCTCAGTTATTATGTCTGTTCAACACTATGTTGTAGTTCTGAGCTAAGGTGACATTTCTGGGATCCTTGGAGTGGCAGTCACTAACTGTTGGGGGCTACAGAACTGAATTGTGGGAGGAGGGAAGGAGAGGGCTGTACTAATGACTATCTTCATGCATTGTCCGAAAGATCAAAATAGAGGGCAAGCCTCTCACAGGGATTTGTAAAGTAAGTTCAGAATGTAGCATACTATGTGTTGTAATAGGACGTGATTTGTAAACCTATCTAGGTAAAATTGGGTCTCCCCCTTTGCTGGACAGTCACCTTTGCTGCTTTTGACTAAAACAGCCAGTGACATATCATTAGCAGACAGTTCTAAGATGTTCAACTGTTTTTCCTCTTCTCCCTGTACCCTTCCCCCTTGGGTAGCATTGAACTGCAAGGTATCCTGTTATTAATTTAACTCTAATTTGAGCAGTCATTGACTGCAGCATTCTTACGGTGTTTGGGTTGGCTTGCTTGGGCTCCCCTGCCAATATCCTTTGTTCCTTCCCATCAGTACATTCTGCTTGGCATTTTCTTCATGTCAGTGTCCCTCAAGCTTCTGGTAGACAAAACTAAAAAAGAAAGCACCATGATGACTATATTGATTATTTTGCTTTCTTTTGTGAAAGAATTCAAACAAAGGGCAGCATGCCTCCAAATGGAGTCTCTGGTACCTGTGGCTTACCTGGAAATACTTGGTGTCATTTCTCTGTTCTTCATACCTCCCAGCTGTGGCTTCTAGAAGTACATAGAAGAGCAACAATTCATAAAATATCTGTTTAGCACATGTGGCTGTTTGTTTATTTTCATTAAGAGTCTCCGTTTTATTCCTAGCATCAAAAATAATTGTACTTTTTCTTTCTTTCAGTCAAAGAAGTCTGGCCGAGATTACAGAACTGATCCACACTGCCTTTCTGGTGCATCGTGGCATAGTAAACATTGGTGAGCTCAAGTCGTGCGATGGCCCCCTGAAGGATATGCAGTTTGGAAATAAAATGGCTGTTCTGAGTGGAGATTTTCTCCTAGCAAATGCTTGCACAAGCCTTGCGCAGTTGCAGAATACCAAGGTAAAAAGAGAAAAATTGTACTGCCAGAGCAAGTAACTATAAGTAAGTCTTTTGAAAGTGAGGCCCTTTAAAAAAACCAGTAGTTATGTATGTATATATGGTCCATCATTTAAAACCCAGCATATTTACAATATAGCTGTAGATGGATTGACAGGCTGCTGCTGCTGTGAACGTGTTTACCACTCCTATAGAATTACTGTGGTGAGATATTTAGTATACTTTCTGAAGCACTGTAGCAAAGGGTAAGTGATCAATTTGGTGAATTGAAGGTATACACAGTGGCATCTTCATGACATGTCAGGCTACAACCTGAAGACATGTTTGGTCTGTTACTTTCTTTTACCTTGTACTTTGTGGAAGGTTTGCTGTCTTAGAGAATTCTTGGGGGAGAATGCTTTATTGCTTTGTCTCAGATGACTTTTTGCTCTTAATAAAATTACTTTGTTAGGTATTTGGATTTCCCTGAATACTGGATTGCCCTATTAATGTGGGCGATATAACGTGGATGTACTGGCCTCTAAAGGACAGCTGCAATCCAGCTGCTCAGCCAAACTGTTTGAAACTTTACAGGGAGATGTTTTCAGTAAAAAACAAATGGTATATATATATATATTGTCTTACAAAACGAGACTGATGGAGACATTAAGAGACCTTTCTAGTCAGTTCTTTTTTTTCCCCCAAATTATGATCAGCTACACCAAATCATTCTTGATGTGCATTTGTCTAGCTTGTTCTTAAAATCTCGCATGGTGGAGAGAGATACCTGGGCATCCTTGTGTCAATCTAATGTCACACCTAATATGTATGGCCATTCCAGTAGAAACAGGAAACGGTACTTTTTTGCGGAGGTACCTTTTATACATTTAAAGATTGCTGCCATATTGTAATGTAAAATAAGTGTTTGTCCTGTGCAATTGCCAATAATCAGCGTAGTTGTAATCATGAGCTTAAGGAGTCTATTTTTTTTGTATTTGCATGCTAAATCTCCTCATGGTGTTAGTTGAGTATTTCTGCACTCTTTTGATCATGAGTGTGACAGTTTCTCTCAGAAGTGGTGTCATTTTCTAACACAGAGCTGAGATTCAAGAGAAGAGACAGAAAATGAGATGTCAATCTACTGGAATAGTGGGTTACGCCATTATGGTGATAACTGGTAGTAAGTATTATAAAAAAGTTTTAAATAGTGCATACCGTAACCAAAATGGGGTGCAATTGATTTTGCTAATTATTATTGATTTGTATCGGTTGATTTTTTTTTAGCACTTCATAAGATTCTCGAGACAAACCAAAGGATTTAACCCTACATCAGTTTTTTTGTTCCAACATAAGAGGAAACTTCTATAAAACAGAGCACCTATTACTTTGCATTTAGTACATCATTAAGTATTGCAGCAGGAATGAATAATCCCTGAAGACTTGCCAGGAAACAAGCCTACAGTGAAATGAAGCACAAGAAATACTTTTTTTTTTAAAGCAATCATTATACTGCATGTTGGAAAATTCTGCCAAAACATTTTAGCACTTTTTTTCATTTTTCTGACATCTAAATACTTTCGTAGCTTCTACATACGATAAGTGGGATGCCATTATGGAGACTGATTGACTTAGTAAATGATTCTTTTTCATACGTCTCACCCTACTAGCAAAGTTAGAAAAATTGAAGTACAAGCTATAGAAATCTCTTGACAGGTGCAATGATTTAAACATACTGTATTTATTCTTTTGTAAATGATGAATTTTCAAATCTGACATCTGTTTTTTAGCAGTGTGAAATAACTGTGACTTTTTTCCTTCATAATGTTTTGTGTTCTTTGATGTAAAAAGTAAAAATCACAGTACTGCTTTTTTTGCTGGCATTTAGCAAATTGGCTAATGAAATGAGCAGCATTATATGATATATGGCACCGACCATGGTATGCAATAACCTCCATAGACACACATATCTGTCGTATAGACCAAAATTTAAATTTAAAGGGGTTTTAACATTAGCTGAACTCACTGCTACTAAGATAATTTTATTGTGCTGTTAAACTCTCGTCTGAGCTTGTGTATGATGCATTCATCTCTGTGCTTCTCTCGGGGCTGACAATTAGACGTGAAATTCTGTAGTCGTAATGAAATGCAGAGCTATTTTATAATTGCCAAGGGTAAAATTAGCAAAGTCAATTATTTTCCCTTAGGCTTTTCCCTGTAGATATTAAAAGGCTGCAAGGTAATTGCCGTAGGTAACGCTTTGATTTTTAAATAACGTTAAATATAGGAATTGTTGTTGTTAATTCATAGTAATTTTCCTCTTCTTGCTGCTGTTGTAAAATATAACTGTAATGATGTTAACAAGAATCAAGGCTCAGGGTTTCTGTTTTGGGGGTTTTCTTTTAAACTAGTGCTCATACCCCTCATATGTTTGCTAAAATTATGGAAAAGAAGGGTTTAGGGTGGTGGTTTGGGGTTTGTTTTTTAATCTCTGAGATACAAAGACTCTAGATTTCTAAATGTCAGTTTGGAAGCCTCTGTAAGATAAATTCTGCTGTAGAGCATTACAAAACCTCAAATTTTGTTTTTTGAATACAGAACAATTCAGAAGAAAGCATTCTCATTTTCTACTTTGAGAAATTACGATATGTTAATTATGAGTACAAAGTTGGTATTGACTGAGGCTTAAAATAAAGTATTGAGGGACAGATGTATCTGTGTGCCACGTTTTTGTAATCGTGGCAAAGTTCTACATTTATTCAGATAATAAAAAAATTTGAAAATTAACAGTAGTTTTTTCAAAAACCTTTACAGCTACAAAGCATTAGATGGATCAGATCACATGTATTTACAATTCATTCGTGTTAACTTTTTGATCACCTTATATAAAGTAACCTTTGGGATGGTGGCTCTTCTTGGCCTGCCAGTTGCAGGGATAAATTATGTTATTGATTGAAAATTACATGGATAAAGCCGTATTTCAGAGCTGCATCCTGTAGTAGACTGGCTATTGCTAATCCATGGATTTTAGAACAGAATTAAGCCCAAAGATGGATTGGATTGGGATGTTTTAGTAGTTGGTGTATCAGCAGTGGAATGAAGAGCCTTTGACAAGGAAGGGCATGTTTGTATTTTGCTATTTAACTTACAATGCTGTAACGTGTGGTAATGTGCTGATTTATTGGATTGGGGTGTGTTTACATGGGATGACAGGGTTATTTTGATAGGCTTTCTCATTTTGAGGTTGCAGTGTTCTGATACTAGGATTGTGACAAGATATTTGTGAAAGTCATTGTAAACATGTAGGCGTGGGAGTGATGGAAAAGTAAGTTATGTTTGCCTAACAAAGTAGGGTACCTCCCAGCTATTTTATGGGTTATGTGACCATAAGCAGTTTTAAATAAATGTGTGAGTAAATTATTCAGAAGTGTAAAATTATATGTCTAAGGGTTGGTTCTTTGTTTCCATCCAAAAGGAATATATCTTTAACATTTGTTATCTTGCTTTGTCTAGCCAAGGATATGGGATGAAAGTGCTAAGGGCAAATTTTTTTTAAATGAAAGTCCTCTTTGGCAGCAAAAAGTGTTAGTTTTGTCTTTGAGAAACCTTCGCTTCTCCTATTATTTTTAGACTGGTGCTCAGATGCAAACATAGCAAAAGTAGCAACATTAATTGGCATTTTTTTCACCTCTCAGCCAGATGTGTGATACCAGTTGTCTTACAAAACTCTAGAGAGGATGCTTAAAAGACCAGTTTTAATGATTGTGATTTATAGTGATGACCAGTTTTGAGGTTCTCACACTCTGAAGACGGTGATGCTCTGAACTTTGGAAGGCTGAAATGATGCATTTTGGTGCAGTGCCTAGAAAATTATAAAACAATCTCTAAATGTGTAACTTGCAACTTCATAAATTGATTTGCAACTCCATAAACTGGTAAGAAGGCAGCCCTTTGTATTTAAAGAAAGAAAACCCACAAACTAGCCGAACAACCAAAACAAAACCACCAAAACTCAACGTATCCAAAACAAAACATAAAACCTCCAAAAAGAAGAAGAAGAAAAAGCCTAATCCAAAAACCCAAAATACATGTAGTGGCGGAGTTCTTCATAGTTCTTACTGAAATCTTAAGAACTGACACTATTCTTCTCACTATAGTTCGGTGAGCTCTTGTTGAAATTATAAAACTCTTCACAGAAACACTTCAAAATCTGCAGCCTGAAAGATTAGAATTGAATTTGAGAATCTTGTCTGTCAATGCAGATCTCTGCCAGAAGACCACATTATAGAGCATTGTTCTCTTAAGCATTATTTGTTCATAAATAAACAGTAGCACAGATGTAGTACTTATATAGTAGATGCATTTCCTTATGTTAAGTTTGTTTTCCTAAAGGCATAAATGTGTTGTTTACAAAATAAGTCTTGTGTTTGCATAAACATCAATAAGCTATTCATTGAAGTCTTCCTATGTCTTCCTATTGCAACAACATGAATGTACATTGCACTTCATTTAAGAACTGCTTATCTTAAACTATGGTTTCTACTTCTGTAGCATCAGTTGTGGTTCTGTGAGGAAGGCTCAGTCTCGAACTTAAGCACCTTGGTTCCTTGATGACTAATGAAGGTTATGGAAAGTATCCCCTTTCTGAAATTATGCCAGTTGATCTTTCGATGTAAATTGATGTAAATTTTTGAGAACTGACAAACAAGTCAGCTAGGATCTACAATTTTAATTTTAAAATGTCATTTAAGAAAGGTAGTACTTGTATCAGACTTTTTCTTTCTCTGAATGATCTCAAGAGAAGAACATAAACTTGTCAAAAGATACTTTAAGTATTAAACCAGTGAAAAATCATGGATTGGCTAAAGAAATTATTCCTGGGATCAGTGGCAGTTTTCTGATACTCTCTTCAAAACTGATAACTTATGAAGAGTACATACCATCAAGAATTCTGCAAGAAATGTCCTTGTTAAATGGAAACTAAATGTTAATGGTTGCCGGTGTAAAGGCAGCCATTAGCAGATACAGACTTGTAGGTCCAAATTACCATCCCTCAGAACAGTGCTTTTCATTTTGTTTGAGGTGAGAAGGTGCTTCTTCATAAATATAGTTGAGAGATGAGTTATTTTCAGAGCAATGAAAATTATTTTGAGAGATATTCTTCTTCTCTGGTGGAAAATTTGAACCATAAATATCCTCCAAGTATATTTATGGTGTATTTCACCTGAAATAAACAGACCTTTATAATCTGAATTTGCNTTTGGTAGCAAAAAGGCACTTGTTATAACAGTTGATAAAAGTATTTAAGCATTAGAAGGGAAAAAAAACCCTTGTATCTTAAAAGGTTAAAATCTATTGGAATCAGTACTTGATAATCAATTTTTTCCCACACTGCTGCAGTAAAAGTTTTGTCTAGCATTCCNCATGGAGAAACATTGAGAACCGGAAATAATGTATTCCCCACATGGGTGCTTCCAGTTACAGGGTTCATATAGAAAACTGAAGCTGATGAAAAAACCGCTTTCAAATCTTGTGTATCTTTTTATTTTTTCTAATTCTTCGCCTTTGCTCATATATTGATTTTTCTTCCCTGATACAAGTTATTGTTAGAGATGAGTACTTTTAAAATTATCAACCTGCAGAGCAGCTAGGTGACAGAGGCGGGAATTTGGTAGGAAGCGGAGATCAGATTGGATCAAATTAGATTGAGATACGGGGTAGGGAGTTTGATAGTGAAGTTGCCTTCTTGAGAGAAAAAAGAAAAGAAGAAAAACAACTTGAATTTTTTTCTAGAGAGTGGAATAAAGAGCTTTTCTGAAGTACTTTATCATGTCTGTCTTGCTGTACTTTCCCCTGAGACACTGTTTGGTGGTGATGTACTGGACAAGATAGGGAGTAGGAGAGTGTCTATATTGCTGAGCACTTTTATTTTAATTTAGTATTTTAGAATGCCACAGGGGTGTGTCTCAAAACCAGACACTACTGAAAAACACATGTACATTTAAAGAGCTCTGAACTGATTTATGGAAAAGTACACTTAAGGAAGACTGCTTTGTCTGGATACTTGGGGAGAAGAAAATCAAGGAAGAAATCTAATATTTTTGAAACTTTAACCTAATATGAGGTGACATAAGGCAACATAAACAACATGATTGAATTATTAGATATCAAAGCTCTTCTTTGAGCAGCCCTAAATAAGCAGTTCTGTATCTTAAAATATTGAGATACAGACTCGATATTGTCATACAACTTAGTGTAGATTTTATTGGAGAATGCAAGCACTTTCAGTGCTGAGAAATACATAATAATTGATTCATGATTATATATGAATCATAATGAAGAATAGTGTTATTTGTTTTAATTACTATTTTTAG
>WEIV01002824.1:351457-371687 GCA_013390005.1 Calyptomena viridis
CCAGGCCACTGATGTTAAGCAGCAGATGCTTTTCATAGATCAGATTAAGGGTTGGGGAGGTAACAGAGCCTCATGCAAGCATCCCACTGTGCTCTTGAAACTGAAATTTCATTCCTGGTAGTGATCTATATGGCCTTACATTTACCTTAAAAAAATATCTTTTTAGATATATATATTTAGAAAGAAAGGAGGTAATATTAACACTAAATTCTCACTAACATGTAGTGTTCAATATGTCACTAAAAGCCTAATGATATTTAATATAAGGATTCTTCTAAATAGCTGATGTGTAATTCTCCTAAGATGTTTTATAAACTCTAAGAGGAAGAGGTACAATTGTTCACAAATGTTTCACCAAGCTTGTTTTAAGTCAGTTAAAATTGCCTTTGAGAGTAGAGTTGCACTTAAAAGAGGGAGGAGAGATGGAAAAAAGAAACCCCAAAACAGGGTTGTGCTCAGTCTAGAGTTTCAGGCAAGAGAGGAAAAGGTCTAGTTATCCAGAGCCAGCTGCATTGTTAAAAGTTCATACTATCACTTTGACATTTAGAGTAGGACTCAGTGTCTTTGTAAATTCCTCTTCGTATTACCAGTGTAGGTCTCTGAGCTCAGACCATTTCACAAACCATAACATTTTTTAGTGAGTGATTGATCTGTATTATGTGTCCTAGCCATCAGAAGAATCTTGGGATGTTGCTTGTATAAACTGTAATATAATCTCATCCTGGGCATTTAGTTACAGACTTTCATAGACCTATTGGCGATACTCAGTCCTCCTGGATTTGGGAATAAGGCTTATCTGATACCTTAAAAAAAAAAAAAAGGGGGTGAGGGGTGTTGTTAAAAAAAAAAAAAAGGCCCCTCATTTTCTCTGTTCGCCACTTAAATAACTCAACACATCTGGTAACACTGTAGGATCATTGTCCTTTCAGTTCCTTCGCAGCTCATATTGCTACAATATTTCTGCGGTATCTAATTTCCTAAAGGGCAATGTGATTTTTTTTTTCAGTCTGTTTTTGTAGGTCTTGCAAATTAACCCATATGCATTGCAAGAAAAAACATGACTTTTAATCAGCACCATTTCTAAAGTTAGCGCTTGCTGTGTGTATATGAATATGTATATGAACTAGTGTTTAAAAAAAAGAAAACACAACCTTTCTGCTAGTACTCAAACTAGCATACAAATGTGTTTTTATTATCAAATAAAGCATGCCTAAATGTTAGAATATCTTTCTGTTAGGGGTTTTATCATTTGACTTCTTGTCTTCAGTTACAAGAATGATAAAAATTGAAACTAAATGCTTTAATTCAATAAGAACTACATTGAATTTTAGGAAGCAAAAAGAGAAATCAGATATAGACTTATATGCATAGGAAATTAAACATTCAAGAAATTAAAACTTTGTAAGCAACCAAACAGGTAGCCTTAAGGTGTGCTTATTTGAAATGCCTGCATTTAATTTTACAGTAAATCTGAGTATTTTGTTCCAATTAAGACAATTCATGTGCACAACTTTAAATTGTACAGTAGTTCCAGGGAGACCGTGGACTGCTTGTTTTACATTCTGGATCAAGTTCAGATTTTTAGGCTTGAATAAAATAGAAAGTCTGAACCCTGAAGATAATACAGATTGATAAATCTGATTTAAACATTCCCGTGTTGCAGACTTTCAGTGTATGTGGTACAGCTGAGCCTCAGGCCATGCACTAAATACATCCACAGTGCATTCCCAGGGCACCCGAATACCAAATGATCACATTTGAAAGGTTACCTTTCTATGGATTCTGACTTTTCTGTATTAGCCATGAAGATTAGAATTTTAACAGCTCCCAAGGAGAGGTATTGTGAAGTATTTACTTGGCAGGAAAAAAAAACAAAACAGAAGAAAGCCCAGATGAGGTACTGTCTCATATTCATGAACTGGGATTTATTATTTCTGTGAACGTCCTTGTGAGAATACACTCCATAGTTCACACTTTAGGAAAAACAAGTCTTGTTTTTCATTTATATTAACTTAAAACTTTGATAGAAGAGTTACTAGTAGTAACTCTACTAGTAGTAGAGGCTTTAGCAGAGACACAGGATCATGCTTTTGCAGAACATATCTCAGTAAATCCTGCAGTCTTTTATAACTACCTTTATGCAAGGAATGTTATTGTGGTTTATCTCTCTGGGAATCTGGCAGTAACTTTGTTAGCCAATTTGGTGATAATTAAAGATGTAAAGATTTTTCTTCTTTTCTTTTACAGGTTGTGGAACTCATTTCGAGTGCTATTGGTGACTTAGTTCAAGGTATATATTATGAAAACTCAAAATCATCTGAGGTAAGAATTTCAGTAGATTTATGTACCCAATGCATTTGGTGATACTAATGTGTGACTGCAATAAATATGATGACTTTCTCATCTACTTAAAAGGAGGGAGAGGGAGGAAGAAGATTAATTGTAGTCCTAGTGAGTATCAGCAGTAACATCATTATGACACCTGTAAGCTCCGATGGAAGTTTCTAGAAGTGCTCAAGAAGGGACTATTTTATTTCTGTGAGTGCTTAATAAAATATTATGTGTCACTAGCAGTCACTCTAGATATATCTTACTACAAGTTTCCCAAAAACTTCCAGAGGTTTCTAGTTAAGGTTCTGTTAGAGTAATTTGTTACAATGTTGTCAACATCATTAATATTTTCATGTCAAACCTGCAATTTCCAAGCTCAAAGATGTTTACAAAATGCTTCATCCTGAGTTTTTATTATGCCCTTTCTTCTAAGTTTTGTCCTGAAGTGTTAGGAGTGTAGAAGTTTATTCTTCTCCACCACAAGTCACTGTGCGTGTATTCCAAGAGTCAGCATGGGCCAAGAGAGCAGCTGCCAGTATTTCACAGCAAATAATCTTATTCTTCAAAGGCAATTACAGATTTACTGTGTTACTGTTTGGCAAGAACTGTAGTGCGAAATGGTCAGATTAGATCTAGGCATTTTTGTCTTTACCAGAAAAAGAAACTTCTGGAGACCATTCTGGAAGCAGGCTTGCTTGGGCAAAGTTTTGGAGAAAAAATAGTTTGTTCTTTCTTTCATTTATTATGACTGTGTCTTAACACATGCAGTAAAATCAACAATTTCAAGTTGCCATGACTTCTACAGGCTTTATGATAGCAAGTTTTTAGTCACTGATCAGCACTGATATGTCAGTATCGCTCTTGAAATCCATTGGGGTAGGTGGATTCATTTATTGTGAATAATTGTGAATAATTGTTGCTTGCGTGCCTCAGAGACCTCAGAAGGATAGGGTTCAGCCAGTGTTGTGTACTTAAATTGCAGCTCTGCTTTGCTATTGCTGTGTTATAGTGTGTAATAAAATTAACACCTTAATTGAAGCCCCGATCTTGTGCATTACTGCCACAGTAGATGCCTGCCCTGATGCCCACTGTGGTTTGGTTCCTGCAGGGACAAGTGGAGAGTGCCACTGGCTAACAGTGGCTGGGCTCCAGAGGATGCTCCCTTGGAGGGAGGATGCTCTGCAGCACCAAAAACATGTCACTAAAACTAACCTCGTCCAAGTGTACCGCTCTCATTTTGATTGAAACTATCGCACTAATGAGCTGAGGGAGAGCCTCCAGCAGGACAGCAGTAATGGCACACTCAGGAGCTGCCTGGGGCCCACTGCTCACTGGGGATGGCGTGCACCAAGCATCCTCTGGCACCTCTCAGGAAGGGACCCTGGGTGGAAGCATGGCAGGAGTGCAATGTTGGGAACTTGGTGGTGCTTCCGCACCTGCTGTGTTCTACCTGAGGACAGAGCAACTTCAGCCTTCAGTGTTGCTCCCAAGGACTGTGCTCAGGGTTATATGTTAAAATAGATGACATCTTTGAGATTTTTGGAAAGAATGTTTTAAATTTTATTTTCTGTATTCAAGCTGGTTTCCAAATACAAGTAGATCCCAGGTATACTTAAAAAACACTGACCTACTCTTTTGTGTGTAGAAATAAAGCTCTACAGGTTCATCTCAGCAGTAAAACCACATTTTATTTTAATAATGGCCCCTGTATAAATGAGAAATGTTGTGGATTCATTTCGGTTCCTGATGCTGCAAAAGATCTTAATTTTCTTTTTTTAATCATTTCTTTTCTGTTTGTTTTCTATTGCCTTACTGAAGCACTCCACACATGTGGATTGCAAGGGGAAGTGTGAGATAAACTAAGCACAGCTGCATGATGTCTATCCTGCCCTGACCCAATTACAAACAGCAAAGACTTTTTTTGTTTCAGTGACTATTTCTGTCTAAGGAGAGTTGAAAATACACTGTTCCCTTCCTAAGAGGAACCCAGTTAACTCAGAACACAATTAGTATGGTGGCATAACAGTGAAATTTACATGACAGTGTCTGAAGTTTAGTCTTTATAATGGATAGTGTGTTGCTTCTGATGAGACCTACAACAAAGGGTGTGATCTACTTTAGGGGTTTTTTTATCTTGTTCTCTGAGGAATTTCATTCCATGTTGTGTGACAGACATATCCCTGTTGCTTTCTTTGCACTATTCTGCTGAGGCAGTGTCCTGTTCATGTCTTGAACTGCTCTTTAGCAGAGACTGTCAAATGGACTAGATCAGTTGTTGGTTTGTCTTGTTTGTATCCTTTGTGCATCTCCCCTCCTCCCCTAATTGCAATTTGATTGAAACAAAAATGTGAACTACATTTCCTAGAGGTAAATCAAATGCTTTAATCTGTTCCACAACTAAATCTCAAATGTCAAACTTCTTTTCTTTTTAGGAGTAAGGCATAGGGATGTTAGTAATGTCATTTTCATTGCTGAGATGTAGAAAATGTAGAAAAGCAGAAAGATATCTTCTCACCTTCCCCCCTCCCCCCACCCTTTCTGAGGCAGGAAAAACTGTGCTTCATATGTTAAATGTCTTTAATGAAGTTGTTATAAAGCTCTTCTGTACCATAAAGAGATTAATTTAGCACCAAGTTGTTTTGAGCTTTGCTAAATGTCTACCTGGATGGTATACAAAAATGCAAAAATATCTCTGCAAAGTTAACCTTTCTGAGATCCTAAGTTTGTGTTTACCCAAAAAGAAGTTTGTCTTCTGCATTTGGATTATCCAGTACGAAAGTTGAAAGAATTATTTCACCTAACCAGATATTAGGAAAAAATTCCTCACAGAAGGAGTGATTTGCCATTGGGATGGGCTGCCCAGGGAGGTGGTGGAGTCACTGTCTCTGGAAGTGTTTAAAAAAAGACTGGATGTGGTACTTAGTGCCATGGTTTAGTTGATGAGATGGTGTTAGGTCATAGGTTGGACTTGATGATCTCAATGGTCTCTTCCAACCTAGTTAATCCTGTGATTCTGTGACTTTATTTACTCATACATATATCCATTATATACAGATATATAATGGATATAATTATTTGACAATGCTCATTACCACTTTTTTTTTTCCACTGCACAACTGTGTGCAATCCTACAGCCATGCCATTTTTATACGTTCTGTTTGATCATTCTTCGTCTTGTCTGCATAGTAAGTCGTTAGATCTCTGTGAAACTGGGCGAGAAAAAAGCTAATATTTAACTTTTCATCTTTATTTAAAGTGACAATCCAAACTATGAGATGTAGGCTTTAACACAGCTTCGAGGTTGAGGTTGTTGCTCATATTCAGAGTAGCAGCTGCTGTAGTTTAAGATGTTGCATTATCAATATTAAGCTAATATTTTGGACTGTAAGTTGGAGCAGAAAGGGGTGATATGATTAAACCCTTACAGCTCTGTGTGCTTAATCCCCTCTGAGACCAAAATTCTGCAAGTAAAAGACATTCTTCCCATCTGTCTTTCCTAAATCTAGATCTTATTTAGGAGTACAAATTTGTGCTTTAGTGAATGCAAAGGTCAAAGTTGTATAATCTGGCCTTCAGTCATGATTGTGGTATCTATTTTTAACAGAAAAAAAACCCATTACTCTGAGTTTGTTTTCCACTTTTAGGGGACTGAAGGCTTCTAAAATGTTGCTAACTCAGAAAATACTGTCATACTTTTAAAAACCTTCTGTTTTAATGTTCCACATCATTTAACAAATATTAATGGATATTGCTTTAATATCCTTGTCAGTTCACTGAACAAGGACAAGAGATACAGGAAAGCTCAAGGTCAAACAGCAGAATCAAGAGAGGGACTTGTGTTGGTTCTTGTGCTTTACCTGCCAGACTCTTCTTGCAATCTTAAAGCATTAGGGACTTTCATGGGAAATCACTTGGTTGGGGTTTTTTTCTCATCTCCAGACTGTCTAGCTGATGCTAAATGTGCATTACCAAAACTCATGTTAGTGTCAGACTGAGTTATGTCAGACTGTTATGTAAGACAAGATCATTTCCAACATGTTCCACTGATGACTAGAAGAGCTGTTAGGTGTTTTTGAACCACAATTTTGTGAAAATTGTGTATAACTATTATGTAAAACCAGTTTAAAAAGAAATACCTTAATGGCAAGTACTCATTGTACCAAATAGTGAATTAACAAGTATTTCTAATAAGTGTATTTTCTGGGGAAGGACAGGCTACATACGGTGAGTTGTACCAATTCTGTGGTGTTTGGTCACCAGCCTTGCTTCGAGAAGTGATGTTTTGGAATACTGCAGGTGTCAGTCAACTGGACTGCTGTGTGTGTGTTATAAATAAAGGATTTGTTTATAATTTTACCATAGGAGGTAAATTGGATGCATTTTGAGTCATGTAAACCACCTTTTAGCAGTGCAGCAGAGTCAGTTTTCACCTTCTTTTAAACAAGTGGTTCTGTTGCAAGACAAAAGGGAAGGATAAAATATGGAATTTAACTAAAGAGCATCTGTGAAAAGAATGGGTAAATGTGTCAGAGGGGAAAAAAGCATAGCTAGAAAGAAAGCCAATGCTGTTTGTTTACTGCGTTTGTTCTTTTAAATACTAAGCTTTTCCAGAGAGATTTAAAAGTAGCAAATGCAGAGAGATATTTAAATTTATTATAAGTTTTCAAACTTTTTTTTAAATCATGTGTTGGGTTTTTCTTTACAGTGTCATGATAAAAGTAGTTGATGGCATGCTTTATTGACTCATTTGAAGACATCCTTATTCCTCCAAAAGCAGTGAAGATATGTATTAATAGACCAATAAAAAATGTCCTGTCATGTTCAGCAACCACAAATACATCTGCTGAAGGCTTATTTGAACCATGTGCAAGATGTTTTGCAAGGTCTTGCTACCAGTAAAATAATTCATGGTTGCAATGGATTTTATTTGTGTAAAATAGAAGTTCTTGAACTACTTAATTTAAAAAACTTGAATATGCAATTTAAAATTATTTCTGTGTGTTTCTGGGGATTATTTGCCCATTGAGAACTAACGTAAAGTTTGGTATAAGTGTTTCAGGCATTTCAATCATTTTGTGCAACATCAGATGGCTAAGAAAGGGCTGCCATGGTATGGAAATAGGTTAAGGGCTCCCTTACAAACTATAGCTGAGGTTTTCCATCAAAAAGTCTGTGACTTCTACTCCCTCCTGGTTTCGCGAATGGGTTTTTGCACTTTTAAGACAAGTTTTTCATTTGTATTTTGTGAATATGTTTTCAGCTGAACTATATATAAGCATCTTCTTTGGTGTGATAAATCAAACTGAGTTATTGTAAGTGCTGCTTTTGTACTGGGGATCCTTGATACTATCACTAAGAGCTGCCCTTCTTGATGGTTACGATCGCATATTTTGTCCTGCAATTTCATTTTCTAAAAGTTTTTTTGTTTCCTATTTCCTGAGATGATTATTTCAAACACAGTTTAAATTGTAGAAGTAGCTTAGTAAAAAAAATCTCAACTAGACAATTTCTAACCAAACAGTAACTGACCTTGCTGATAGTAAGATGGGAGCACCCTCAGCTGTTCTTAATTTCCCGTGGGAAATGGTGATCGACAGAGCAGGTTGGATATTTTCCCTGTACTCCTGTGCTGCCATTATGCAAACTGTATCTGGAGCTGGCTGTTTTCTTCTGGTGATGGTGAGGGGTTCAGCTCTCTTTGTCCAGCTTCTGCCATCCAGGGATAGTTGGGATCTGGACCTATTTCTTAGCAACAGAACTTCTGAATGAGATCACAGGCCTTAATCAAATGTCTGGATATTGTCAACTACAACTAGAATTAATTTGAGTTTGAAAAGGCTCAAATGAAGGACTTGGGAGTCTTCTGGGCCAGCTAATGCCCACTTTTATACCCACTGCAGACAAAACAAAACAAAGCTTACAAAGCAGTGAAAATTTCTCTAAAAGTAATAAGTGCTCTTATGATTTCAGATTGTACGGCCTTTGCAATCTAGAACTGGTTTCGTTTTTCCCTTGATGTTTTTAAAATAGTATTTAGATCTTGTCCTACATACCCTTGTAAGAATGTAGTGTTGTTGATGGATGCTTTAGGTACAGCATGAGTTACGTTTGGGAAAAAATGGCTTTGTTGAAAAACTTTGCTGAAGAAAGGTTGTGTCTGCCTCTGCCTTCATAAGCAGCAGAAACTTTATGGGTAGGTGATCAAAAGATGTTCTGTGATTAAAATCAGCTCTATTCTGGCATGCAAGTTCATATGTTAAAGCACATCCATATGGACAGAATGCCTTTGTACAACTGGCTTGTTTCTCTGTGACCCAGGGATTAACAGTAGTTACGTTTTTACTATTTCAATACTGTATCTTCAAATATGTGTCCAATTCTTGTCTTTTTTTTTTTTAAGTTAGATGCTCATTTTAGGTGCTTGAAGCTTCTACATGATGATCATGCAGTGGACAGTAACTTTTTGTTCCATAATTTTTAGTCCTGTTATGAAATTCAAACTTGTTTAAGAATATAATTTTGTAAGAAATCGTAGAATTAAATTTCTTGTATACATTGAGTTGCAATGACTGTTGAAGCTTCTTCAGTTCCTGCAGTTGATATTTCATAATGTCCACATTTCTCTTGCTTCTCAAAAGCTCCAACAAGCAAACATTTTCAATCTATGGGTCTTCTGAAAGATTTTTTTTAACTTAAAATCATTTCAGAATACCTTTCTAAAGTATTTTTGTCTTATTTGGATTTAGAACAAATGATTATAAAAATGACTGCCGATTTTCAATATCATCCAGTGAATTTTAGTAAATACTGTGTTTTCACTGAGCAGATTGGTTGTTAAGGAAAAGATTGTGTTTCGTCTTCCAAGAGCTCCTGATTTTAAATTTAAAATAAATTGATCTATATCTGAGTGGAAAAAAAGAGACTTGATATGTAGGAAACTACTTGAATTAAATGCTCATTTTGACATTTTGCCAGTCATGGGAATTTGCACATGCTCTGGGATGAGTTAAGTTATTAAAACAAAAATACTGAAACACGAGGAAAGTTTAGGCTTGACTTTGTAAGTTGTCATATGCATAATAGCAAACATGTGGTTTCTCTGTTCTTCACTTTCCTTGTATAACTTAATAGTATGTCTGAAAGCAAAGGCATTTTGATACAGCTCTGTGTTACTTGGCATTGCAGAATTCTACTTCTTCCATTAGTCTCAAATTATCCTCTCCCCTGTAACACAGCACTTCAGGGTGATATCCATAAGGGAGGAAAATTAGAGCTGAACGGATGGATTCTATTTCATTTGTTACTGATTTCATGACAGATAATACCTTGCTAGAAAACTATAGGGTCACACAGATTACTTCTTCCTCATTTCTAAGTAATTTAATTGACATCACTTTGAGGGAAAAGGCTTGTTATATAAGAGGGTTTTTTATAATACTCTTTTAAAGGCTATCTTTTGTAGTGTACATTAATACCTTAGTATATGCTACAGATTTAGCTGAACTGAGAAATTACAAGATTTTTAAAATGTATATGCTTGAATTTTTTTCCTATTTCTTCTCATTACTGATGTTATTTTTTTCTAGGCAAAACAACTGTGGTCTTTTCTCATTTGTTTTTTTTTTTCCCTTCTCCTTAGAGAGTACCTAAAGGTGTGACAGTATCACGTATGTGAGACAGATAAATGTGCTATCTAGCTTTAAAGATCCATTAATGAAACAGTGGCATATTAGCACCTTAGGAGTCAAAGGAATGGCAGTTGAATTTGGGTTTGGGGAGAAAGTATTTGATTTGCATTAATTAAAATACTTTGTGGAAAGTAATACAAGTTAATATTTTGGATAAAAAAGATTTTGAGAAGGATTGAGCATCTCTGACCTTACAGTCAAGGTGATAAAAGTTCAGTAGAGGCATCACTGAGATCTCTATCAGCCTCTGAGAAAGATAATACCTGACACTTCTAAATCACAACTTTTGTAATACATTCAGTCATTCTTCATCCTAAATATATGAGTAGAAGAGGTACAAGTACTCCATCACAGCTCTTCATTTTTCCAATGCAGTCTATAAGGATTTTAATACCTTTTGTAATGCATTTTTTTCTTGACTATAGAGGAGAAATTGCAGGGACTTCTCAAGTTTGTTCGGGATTGCTTGTTCTTAATAACTGTCAAGGGGCTGAAGTGCAGGTGTACTCTGGGGAGTTTGCTTTTTGTGTTTGTTTTGTTGTTGTTTTGGAGTTCTGGGGTATTTTCCCTCCCCAGCCCTCATGAGGAATATAGTTGGCTGTTAATGTTCAGTGTAATAATAAAATCATTCAGAAAAGATTTATATTGAATCTATTGATAACTACACATATTTTGCATTGTTCTTTTTGAACAGATAATAAAAAAGAGTTTTGTTTGAAGCTGCCAGTATATTTATTCTGATGCTTTTCTCTAATCATCCCTAAAAAACACCCTTCTTTATTTGGTACCGTGGCACCCAGAGTTTTGTTTGTTTTGTTACTTAACATGTTACTCACCTGTGCCACACTATTAATGTCTGTGAGCTGACACATCTTCAGTTTTGGTGTTTTGATGTTACCCTTTGTTTCATTTTCAGGAAAACTGTCTTACAGATGATATTGGCATATCTACATGGAAGGAGCAGGTTTTCCTGTCAAATGGTGCCTTGCTGGCAAAGAGCTGCCAGGCTGCAATGGAGCTAGCAAAGCACAGCACTGAGATTCAGGACATGGCATTCCAGTATGGGAAGCATATGTCTATGAGTCATAAGGTATGCCTTTTCCTTTTGTTTTGGGATCTTAAAGAAAGGCTTGTAAGATGTTGCTCTTGAGCTCTGTCATATACTGCCACTATGCTGTAGACTTTTGCTAGCAGGTCAGTGTTGAGAGATTTGACTGCTGCCTGGTGTGAAGATGTTTGCAGAAACTCATGGTACAAATTGTTGTGGTATTAACGAAACAACAGTGCTTGTGAACTGGCAAAATCACACTCCTGGCCCCAAGAGTCACACCATGTGCCTGAAAGCATTGTTCAAATACTTCTTGACGTCTGTCAGGCTTGGTGCTGTGACCACTTCCCTGGGGAGCCTGTTCCAGTGCCCAACCATCCTGTAGGTGAAGAACCTTTCCATAAAATCTAACCTAAAACTCCTCTGACACAGCTTCATGCCATTTCCTTGGGTCTTGTCACTGGGTACCACAGAGAAGAGATAGGTGTCTGCTCCTCCGTTTTGCCTCACAAGGAAGTCGTGGACTGCAATGAGGTCTCCCCTCAGTCTCCTCTTCTCCAGGCTGAACAGACCAAGTGACCTCAGCCATTTCTCATATGGCTTCCCCTCAAGGCCCTTCACCATCCTCATTGCCTCCTTTGGGTGCTCTCTAATAGCTGAATATCTTTTTTATGTTGCATTGCCCAAAACTGCACACAATATTCAAGGTGAGGCCTCACCAGTGCAGAGCAGAGCAGGACAATCCCCTCCCTCAACCAGCTGGCGATGGTTTGCCTGATGGCCCCCAGGACATGGTTGGCCCTCCTGGCTGCCAGGGCACTGCTGACTCAGATTCAACTTGCCTTTGACCAGGACCTCTAGGTCCTTTTCTGCATCACTGCTTTCCAGCATCTCATTCCCAGTCTGTACATAGTGTGTTGGGTCTTGGCTGCCACCATGCAGAGACTTGTACTCAACTGCCTGCCCCAGCACAGGGGCTGAGGCACGAGCTGCAGTGGGTGAAGCACCTGCTTATGTTCCCTTCTGAATAACCTTCTGTGGAGGGAACTTCCAGAGGGGGCAGCTTGAGGATAAGGAAGGAGGTCACTAGATCTGAACAGGAGCAGCCTGTACCTTTACAGCAGTAGGATTTCCCAGAGGAGGTCACAGACCTCCACTAGAAGACTTCCAGCCTGCAGCTAGAGCTAGTTAGTCCAAAAGAAAGCACACAGTGTGGAACTCTAATCCTTGGCAGTCTTGTTTTCCCCTAAAGATCTGCTCCTGCTGTATTGCACCACTTGCAGGGTTAGATGTAGCTTGAGACAGGCAGAGAGATCTCTCATCTGCTTCAGCTAGTTTCTAGTTCCTACAGGAGAAGGAGGTGGTTTTATAAAGCAGAGTTTTACTGCCATAGAAATGCCACTATATGCTATTACTAGGTTCAACTCTACCAGTAAATTGCTTGCAGTGCAGTTAAAGCCTTAATATTTTGTGTATGCTTTAATATTAATATATGTTGACACATAGTTGTGTATAAAGGATTGTATGATTTTCATAGAAAGCTCCTAACTATGTAGCATTTCCTTTGTCAGAAGGAGTGTCATAACTGCATCAGCTTCCTCAGGTAATGAAAAGTAGAATGTATTACTCTGCATAGATTAAAAACTAATCTTCTTCCCGCCAAAAACTGGATCATTATTTCCTTCATATTTTTTATGCCTCTGTCACTCCACAGCCTCCAATATGACTGTGTCCCATGGTTTGCCCAGCTCTGCAAGCTGTTGTTTGTGTATGTCTTTTCAGACTCTCTACCTGCTTCTCCTTACCACAGCTTTCCACCGCTGCAATGCTTTTAACATCTTTCTGTCCCTCCCCCAAACTTGAAAAAGTACAACCAAAGTACAAGTGAGTAGGTAGAGAATCAGGATATGGACCTCAATTTGGTGGGTGGGTAGATGTGAATAGACTGTTCCCAGGAACTGAAGAAATGTGTTCTTCTCTTTCAGCTACATTCAGACCTTCAGCCATTTGTTAAAGGAAGTTCTAGTGACACTATGGCCTTCAGCTTGAATTCTGCTCCTGCAATCCTTCATCAGGAACT
Organism: Calyptomena viridis; assembly: GCA_013390005.1. Lineage (NCBI taxonomy): Eukaryota > Metazoa > Chordata > Aves > Passeriformes > Eurylaimidae > Calyptomena > Calyptomena viridis. Next base: position 364,605 of record WEIV01002824.1, read on the forward strand.
CCTTGGAAGGGAGGCATGGATTAAACAGATTAGAGAGGTAAATTAAAGCATTGTTTAGAATTTCCTGGTTTTGCCATTTGTTTATCTCTTCCTACCTATACTTGCAACTTACAGAGAAACTTAGCAATTAACAACAGGTTTGCCTATGCTCTCCAATGCTTATTATCTCTTTCTTCCATGCGTTCAAGAGGCAGGGGAAATCTAGGAACCTGACAGTCACGCTCTCTCAAACTTTCATGTGTCAGTGTAACAAGCAGATTCATTTGTGTGGAGAATGTGTCTGTTCCTCTGCAATACTTGTGCAGTCCCACATCTTAGCTTAAAGTTCCTATAGCTGGCAGCTTAAAGAAGAGAACTTCAACCATCACAGTGGTTGAAAGGTAGGCACATGTTTCCTTCTGCCAACTTGAGCAGAACGTGTACTTCTCCAACTGGGAGCAGTAATTTTGGATGGAAGGGGAAAGATCTGGGGAACTTGGCTTTTTGACTACTACAAAATATTTGTGAGATCTAGCTGTCTGATATCTTTGTTGTTTCTTGTCCTTTTATTCTTCTCTTATTCAGATGGTTTTTTTGCTCTAACCCTTAGGTGACGAAGGCAATAAGAATAGGGTAGCTATGTGGTAGCTCTCAGAGCAGGATTCAGACCCATTAATAGCTTCCTGGGTGTTTCTGAAACACTAGTAGCTAACTGTATAAGACAGCAAGAAGGAAAAGGAGGGGCGGGGAAGCACTGGAATGGCCAAAATTAAGTATTCTTTTGAGTTCCATCAGTTGGTTATGTTTTGTCTGTCTAAACAACAGTGATGACTGCCATTTGGAAATTCCTTCTTGTTATATCCTACACAGATATTTTGTTAGAAAAGCTGCTGCCTTCAATAAGAAGCTGACTCTTTGCAACCATATTCATTCAAGGTGTACTTGCTGATGGCTCTTTTCTTTGCTGGTTTAAAAGCAGGACTCTTGGGTGCAGAGCATGGAGTCTGAGCCTTTGCCTTATTCTGCATTCATGATGGCCAGGTTTCAGCCTGCCTTCACATATTGAAAGCAAGAGATGTAGTCTCTTCAGCAGTGAAATTTTGGGATGCGTATGCAGAATCTACAGCCTTACAGTGGTATGGAGTTTGGGAATCTTGAAGTGAAGCAAACCTATTGTCATTTTGAAATTAGGGGCTGGTAGTCCATAATGCGTGGCAAAAAATTTTGGAATTCTGCAATCACAAGCACAAGGTTCATATGCGAGTTGAATGTAAATGGATTTGGATTATTGTGGTTGGACAATAATGGTATTTCCACAGCAGTGAATAAAAGCTTTGAAATAATTTCTCATCTGCAGAATCTGGAAGAGGTTGCAGGACTCCAGGCGTGCAGTCTGTCTGCATACTAAATTTTCATACCAAAAATGGTCATTACAGAAACAATGAAGCAGTTCTCTGTGAAGGGAGTGGGGGTGCAAAGTGACAAGCACTATGCAAAAGTATTTACTATCTACTACTACTTTATACATTTATTTTTATGCATATGTATATATATATATTTTATACATGATATTTACTATACTACTGCTAGTAGCTAACTACTCACTACAACATGGAACACCTCGCACAGGAGCCTTTCTTCACTGGTGTTGGTTTAGCAAGGAAGATTATCTTTCGTTAACTACAAGCTCTTTGAGGTATTATGCATAGTCACATTCACTATGTGACATTCAGTGTCGTCCAGGCACTCAAACCAGAGACTTTCTCATATTGGCAGTGCTTGTAAGAGTACACTCATAAACCACCCCCTTGTGCAATGTCATTTGTATGGTTTATATAGGTAAAGCACGTGCAGTGCAGTCAGTCCCTGTCAGAAACTTAACCAGTTGAGCTAATGTAAAAGGTAAAAAAAGATCTGTGTGTCTGAGATGAGGGTCAGAAAAAGTCGGAGCCAAAATACTGTGAGGATGAGAAAAAAAGAAAAGGTGCAGTTGTAGTAAAGAAGGCTTAGGAGACAGATTGGGTAAGGTTGCTGATTGGAGAAGCACAACTGTCATTGACTTGAATGCTTGACAGGAACAGATCACAAGAAAATATTCTTGCTGTTGGTAGTAAGTGCAGGAGGAGGCACACTGAGCACACCTCTTCTGGTATTGTTGAGACTGAAAAGCATCTTCCTCAAACATGCCAGATTCTCTGCTACAGTGTAAATCTGCATATAGGCAATCACTTGTTAAGGAACATGCTTCTGGTGTATACTGATATATTTTGAAGAAGCTGAAAAATCCAACCGGGTGAATAAAAGTTGGCAAATCAAAGAGATGGGAATACACAAATAAGGAAACAGTTATTGGCAGTGGTTTTGCTACTCCCAAATGCTATCAGGCTGTTTTCTTAATATGCATTCCAGAAAAGCTGCCTCTTGAGAAGATTAGAGACAAGCAAAGAGGTTTTGTGGATCGGTTCCCTTTCTCCTTCAGAGGAATCAGCTCTGTTATCTACTGTTTTCCTTCATTTTTGTTTTGCATAGTCTCTTGTTGGTTCTTTTCTCTGTTTTATTTTTCCTCCCTTACAAAAGTTAATTAATTTTCCAAATCTGTGCCATCTTGGCAGCATCTCTTCAAAGCTGTGCTTGCCACATAGTGTTCCTCTTCAGTGCAGGCCTCAGCTCTTCTCCTTATGACAGTTGATCTGCTCCTGTTGGCTGATCTCTGAAATCCCCACAGAGGACATGAAGAGGTAGTGGTCCTAATCCACATCTTTTCAGGAGGCACATTCCTGAAGAACTGAGGTTTGAGGTCTTCCCTTGTGGAAGCTAGAGGGAAAGAAACAGGTCATTTTTTTTCCCTCTCTGTGCCTGAAAAAGGGCTGTAGTTGGATGAAATGATAATGACACAGGTGGATCTGACCTCAGGGAACAGCTTTCAGGTTGGCTAAGCAGAAATGCTCTGGCTTTGTCAGAAAGACATTATCTTTTCTTCATCATCCTGTGGCAAAATTGAGGAAGTTGGATCTCCGCAAATATTCATCAAGATCTGTGTATTCTGAGTTGGAAGGGACCCACAAGGATCATCGAGCCCAACTCTTAAGTGAATGGTCTGTGGGATCAAACCCACAATCTTTGGTGTTATTAGGAACATGCTCTAACCAACTGAGCTATCTCAAGGTCTACTATGTACTTGTCTGCATCCAGGCAAGAAGAAATTTAAAATTTATTCGTATTTCTTTCTGAATATGTTAGGAGTTACAGGTTGTATGCGTCTGTCCCTTACTCAAAGAGTGTTGCTGATATTTAAATACAATTCTAAGCCAAAACCACCTCTAACCCAGGTATAATAGCACTGGCAGGGTTGAATATCCTCTTTTAAAAGCTCTAGACAATTACCTAGTACAAGTCACTGTAGATACAGAGAATTCTCTTTTAAGAAAAGAAGTCCTGTTATTGCTGATGTAAAGTATAGTTTATTTCAGAATCTCACAGGAGAGATTAATTAATGCAAACAGCAAGATTTCTTACGACCAAAACATTTTGAATTCAACAAATGTTTAACTACAAGTCATAATAAAAAAGTCTAAAAATCACATTGAGTATCTGCAGCTCTCATCTGAAAAAGACCCATGTTGTACAAGCTGGTGCAACAGCTTGGGTGTATTTTGGGGGTTTCTGTATCAGATTCCTAAAGAAAGTCAGTTATGTTGAAATTAGCATCTCTTTTAATTGCATTCTTTATTCTTGCAACTCTAGTTTGCCGTATGTAATGTCTTATATAAGATCTCTTTCTTTTTAAGGCACAAGGAAAAGGAAACATAATGGACTACAAGAAGGTTGGTAAATTACATTTATATTTCACTTTTTAATATTTTTTTTTTAATATTTTCAAAATATATTCTTGAGAGTTGAGAGAAACTTCCTTATGAAAGTTAGGTTATAATTTGTGCATGTGTATATGAAGGGAGAGAGAATGGCTCATGCAGTTTCTTGATTTTAAAAAGCCAGTAATAGACAGCTGTACTGTAACTACTAAATGTAGCTATTTAATAACATTATTTTAATAATGTATTTAATAATGTGTATATATGGAATAATCGTTTTTGCTGTTATTTCTCCCAGTTGCTTCCCCAAACTCAGTTTTGAAAACAGGTTTCTGGTGGCTTTTGCTATCTTTTTTTCCTAGAGTCGTTTGCAGGTTAGATCCTATCAGTGGTCTCTCTATATTGGTAGAGTACACTGCTAATTTTTTTAGTCTCACCTTAGTTCCATGCCATATATTAAAAAATATGCATACACGTTTCATAATAATTTGTATTTCTTCCAGTCCCTGTTACAACTTTTTTTGCTAAGTCACCACTGAATTTGCTACTCCTCTATCATAAAGGCAGACCTAACTAAATATCTTCACTACTGGAAGTAGCTGGGACACATTAAAGTTCTTGGAGAGCTGCAGGAGATGGCTGAGAAGGTTCCCCTCGTTAAATATTGGAGCACAGCATACTTACGGTGGAGACAGGTGATGACATTGTGTCATCAACTCACTAAGCACAAACTTGATTTGTTGTGAGTCTTAAGTATATCATAAAGTTACCTCCAGCATCAGAGGGAAATTATGTATAAATTGAGCCACACACACAATTGAGAATTGCTTCTTGAACTGGGGCCTGACGTGTTCCAGCTCTGACTGATTGCTGCTAGTATGGAAGGCTAACACACAAGTACAGGTCAGATTATTTAAGTTATTTTGTATTAAGAAAAATTGTTACTTAGATTATTTAGAAAACTCTCTGTCCTTCCTTCCCCTTAGAACTTGAAAAGGATCTCAATCTTACCTTACTATTTAAAATCGTTGTGCTTTTAGGTTTTTCTCTACAACAGTCACAGCTGTATCAGTTTTTTTCTTCTAAATCATCACTGAGAGCACTAAATTTATTCTTCGAATACGTCTGCGAGGCACTTCTGTAAATGTTTAAGCTGTGCTACTTGCTTTTGTAAGTCCAGAATGAGTTTTCTCCTTTTAATTGTTACAATTGTGATCCACACAATGTCATTTCCATACTTTAAAAAAAGCAAGGGCAGGGGGGTAAAAAAAGCATCTAAAATTGCTTTACTAAATTAAACATTTGTCAGTGTATTCTGTATTTTGACTGAAATTATTTCATGTTTTGGATCCTAAATTATTTCATATCTTGGATCCTTCACATGAAATTTAAAAACTTATAGCGTGCTTAGGCAATTTGGACACTTAAATAAAAGGTAAGGAAAGAGATAAAGCCCTTCAAGCTTTGTATTTTGAGTAATTGAGTTCTGCCAGAAAGCATGTGATTTTTACTAGCTTCGAGTAATCATCTCTTGCACAAGCACAGATATTATGAGTTTAGTAATGATAGTGAAAAATTCTGTGTGTTTTTTGTGAGCTCAAATAATATTCGACTTCGGGTTTTGTAGAAGTCAGTTTCAAAACTATGATGTCACATCACTTTTATCTATGTTCCTTGGTTTAATGTAAAAGTGGTCATTAGTTATACCCATGCTAAACGAACTCAGTAACCTGTAGCTCACCCCAGCAGACTAACTTGGCCAGTACATGCACTTAGCCAATTAGAGGGCATGTACAGTACAAATCAGTATTTATTTTTTCGCTCTCTGCGGTGTTGTCTTTTCTCCTACATCACTAGGGTCAGTGTTTTGCACATTGCTTGGTCTTTTCTTCCCAGTATCACAGTCATCTTTCTATTCAGTTGCTACAGTTACTTTAATATTCCTAATCAAATCTGGGGGCTTGTTTCTCATTGAGTCTCCAAAATATTTTCTCTATAATTTTGTTAAAGTGAGGGTCACCAAAATTAGCTTTAGAAAAATTTAGAAAATTCAAAACTTTAGAAAATTTCTATTATTTTTGTTCTAATAATTTTTATTATGAACATCAGTGTGCCACTTAATTGAGATAAAGATGTTATTCCTTCAGTTAAACTTATAAATATGTGTATGCAAAAGTTATTAGCTGCATAGCCTGCTTAAGAAAGTTTTACCTTACTTGCTGTTCTTCTAATTAAAATAACAAAGGTAAACTTAAGAAATTGAAATCCACCCATTTAACATGCTTTCTTAAAAGGCAAAAGTCTTATTTCAATTTTGAGACTAATTAAGAATTTTGAACTGGTTTTTTTGATGCATGTTGTATTAAAATGCTATCTCTGATTTTTTTCAGTAACAAAAAAAATCTGCATTGTACTAGCAGGTTTAGTGAGGTCTTTGATACAAATATAGAGGTGAAATAGTTTCTATTAATTTCATTAGGTCTGAGACTGTCATATCAATAAGTTCATTATGTTCTGAAAACTTTTAATTTTTTTTTTCGTCCCAGCCCCGCTCAATCTTTTTATCAGAATAACTTTGCTATCACAAAAGGATTGAGGTCAGTGTTTCTAAAAATATTGTAAAGATAACACAGGTACCCCCAAAATGCCAGATAGTGTAAGGATTTAGGAAAATTTAGTTCCAAAGGCAAGAACACTAAAACTTAAAGAAGATTAAACTTAACAGTTTAGATTAACTTAACAGAAGAACAGGCCCTGTTCTTCTCAGAGCTTTTATCGTCCCCAGCCCCACTGCCCTGAGGGCCTTCAAACATGTCTGCAAGAACTTTTCCTCTCATAGCAGGGAGAGCTTCTCTGGAATGAAGGAAGAGAACACATCTAAAGCTGTCTCTGGGAAAAATGCCTCTTCCAGGCAGCAAAGTCCTCCTAAGTGAAATAACCCCTAAACTCCTCGTAATAAATCTTGCAGAAGGGTCTTCTACACTTACAATATTTTCTCACATTAGTATCTGAATGTTTCACTCTGTTTTTTCCTACACCATCACACCACATCCAGGCAAATTATCAATCCATCATTGTGGTGTTTGAAAGTCTCTTACAGAGATGAAAAAGGATTGTTTTAGTGGTGTTTCTCAGATAAGAAAAAGAGAAAGTACCAATGTATGGCAGGAACAAAAATCATGTGTGATATTGAAAGAAACAGTAACTTTCCTGTCACGCTCGTTTGTATGTGGCAAAAATCTCAGACTTTTTAAAGTCAAAAAGCTTTTACCCATTTTACATCTACTTTGCA
>WEIV01002824.1:371692-393118 GCA_013390005.1 Calyptomena viridis
AAAGATAACACAGGTACCCCCAAAATGCCAGATAGTGTAAGGATTTAGGAAAATTTAGTTCCAAAGGCAAGAACACTAAAACTTAAAGAAGATTAAACTTAACAGTTTAGATTAACTTAACAGAAGAACAGGCCCTGTTCTTCTCAGAGCTTTTATCGTCCCCAGCCCCACTGCCCTGAGGGCCTTCAAACATGTCTGCAAGAACTTTTCCTCTCATAGCAGGGAGAGCTTCTCTGGAATGAAGGAAGAGAACACATCTAAAGCTGTCTCTGGGAAAAATGCCTCTTCCAGGCAGCAAAGTCCTCCTAAGTGAAATAACCCCTAAACTCCTCGTAATAAATCTTGCAGAAGGGTCTTCTACACTTACAATATTTTCTCACATTAGTATCTGAATGTTTCACTCTGTTTTTTCCTACACCATCACACCACATCCAGGCAAATTATCGATCCATCATTGTGGTGTCTGAAAGTCTCTTACAGAGATGAAAAAGGATTTCAACTGTTTTAGTGGTGTTTCTCAGATAAGAAAAAGAGAAAGTACCAATGTATGGCAGGAACAAAAATCATGTGTGATATTGAAAGAAACAGTAACTTTCCTGTCACGCTCGTTTGTATGTGGCAAAAATCTCAGACTTTTTAAAGTCAAAAAGCTTTTACCCATTTTACATCTACTTTGCATGTAAAATAAGCTGTGTAATTCTGAAACAACAAATTGAAATTCTCAATTTTATTGTTACCATTTGATATCATTGATTAAAATCTTGGCTAAAGTCAAGGCCTTAATGGTGCTTGGCATTATGCAGACTTATTAAATGAGTGTAACAAAGGCACAACTAGTAGCAGAAATGAGTAAGCCAGGAATGATTCTTGTTTTCTGGCCATGGCTCTAGAAAAATGATAAGATAATACTAAATAAAGAAATAAGTCCTGTGTTTTGCAGACGATGAGTATGCTGTGCAAGGATTTGTTACTTTTCTAAAGTAACAAATCTAATTTTTTAGATTAGATCTTTTCTAATTTTCAGAAAAGATAAATTAAGTCAAATGAAAGAATTTGTAGCAAAACTTTTTTTTTTAGTGTGGCCCTGTCCATTTGCCCTGCTGTCTGTTATAGAGGCCTTTCATCCAAAGTAGTATGGGGAAATATAATATAGTATGGTATAGTATGCTGTGACATACTTTATTGGTTTGTCTAGGAAGTATTGTGCACAACATCAACATAGGGAGCAGAGTTTGTACAGCGCTGGAAGAACATGAGTCAGGAAGGGGTAGATCCAGCTGTTCACACCCTGTGTGGCACTAAAGTCTTGAAGTCTCATTTGGCAGGAAAGAGAAGAAAAATGGTAAAGGTCACATTTGGAAACAAAGAGTTTGTCAGCGGTAGCCTATTGTCATGCAACTAGTAAACAATTTTAACAGAGTGCCATCCAGTTGTGTTAGGAAGAGGTGCTGCCCTTCCCCACCCCACTGCTCACCTTGATGGTGAGTGCACTTACCCTGCTGCAGTGCCCATGCTGTAAATGACAGTAGTTCCACAGTTTTGTTTAAATGCCAGAGAACCATTGTGAGATGCATCATGGGACTGTAGGCCGTAGGCTATTTACTTTCTTGCTCCTGAAATGCAGCAAAGAGTTAAAAACAGAGGGTTGTTGTTTGTAGATGCTTATGAATTGTGTTGGTTTTCCATGAAGATTTATCCTGTTCGTTTTGGAGCAACTACTGCCATTAGTTCCTTTTGTTACTTATAATAAAAAAAGAGTATTGTCAGTGATTTAATGAAGATGGGGTTTTTTAGATATGTTAATAATATTACAAGAGCAGCCAAGACCATTCAGGTGAAGCAATTTTCTTATTTTTTTGAATTAATATCTGAATTATAAAGGTGTACATCCAGTACAGACAAGCAGTTGCATCTTTGTAATCAGTGGGTATTTTCCCACTTCTTTGGGGTAAGAATCCAGCATAACTTTTGTTTCATTAAAGCAAACAACCATCACATTTTTTAACATAAATATCAAGTTGCTTGCTTGTGTATGCTAAGATGACATTGCCAATCACTATTTGTATTAATGAGATTTAAGAAAGTTAAGCTTTTTGGTAAAACACTGTCACAACTACCATTGTTCAGATTTAAAAGCTAGCAGGTCTTGTTAAGTCCAGTGTGAAAGACATGGAAAGGCATAAGGAGGAGGAGTTGGTGTCTCTTGAAACAACAGAGAGTCTATACAATCAGTCAATGTCTCTGGATGACTTGTAATTTTTTGGGAAAATGTATTATAAGAACTGTGTAACAGCAGTGTTTCCTGTAGCAGGCCATCTCTCTCTGTTGTTGGGGATGACCCTCTCCAGACTTAGTCTTATCCTATATATAGTGTGGAGTTTAGTTTGAATTAAAAAGAAAATTTTTCCATTTGTCAGATGAGTAAGGAAAATAAATCCTAGTCTACTTATGGAGGTTTCTCAGGGTGTTTGGGCCCTTTGAAGATGCATTTCTTTACCTTTTGTACACAAAAAATTTGGAAGAAAATACTGGATAAATAGTGCCTCAGTTTCAGCTGACATATCATGCTGCATATAGCCAACAAATATTTAAAAAAAAAAAATTAAAATCTTACAAGGTTACAAAGTGATGCAAGTACACGATTGTCCAGCCCATTTTGAGAAGGTAGAGCACAAGTCTATATCGAGCCACAAAAACTCCAAGAGTCGATGCTGAAACATTCCAAAGTACTTAGAAAACAAAGGAAAAAAATTGACAAAATTGATCTACTGTGAAATATGTTGGTACCTTTTTGAGGTAACATTTCAGCAGTCTAAAACACCAGTGCTTATTGAGCATGCTGTTCCCACAAAAGAGTAAACAAATTTAGAAAAGCCAGTGCACAGTGCTGCAGACACTTAGAGCATTGTTCAGTCAGCCAGCCATAGATCAATTTAGATATTGGGTTTTGGGGTTTCTTTTCGTTTCAGCAAGTACTGTGCACTTCAGAAATGTAGAATGTTTTAGCTCACTTCAAGATTAGAGAGAACTCATGATTGTTTAAAGATTTTGTTATATAAAAGATTAGCTGGTTTAGGATCATTCTTCTAAAACAGCATTAAAAAAAAAATCTGAAGATACTTATTTTTTTCTTGCTACTGAAATAATTAATCCTAAGTTTGACTATTGCAAAAAAATTTAAGAATTTCAATGTTTTCATTCTGCCATTGCCTAGTACAGCCAAAATACTCGCCACACATTCAGGGAATCTCCCCGCCCCCAGTTTGTTGTTCTCTACAGGTAGCACTGTCTGAAAGGAATCTTCTTTCCTTTGGCTAGTGAGGCAGAAATGCCTCAGCAGAGAAGATTTGAAATTAGTTCTTTGTACTTGAACACCTGCTTAGTTTTTGACTCTTAATTCTTCAGTCTTGAAAATCCAGCAGTTCATAGCTTGCCCTTTTGACCTCTTTCAGCTCTCGAACCAGCTGTTGTGTCCAACAGCAATCCAGATCAGTTGGTCTGAAAGGCAAACTGTGGTATGGATGAGGAATCCTCTCTTTGCCTTTTTGAAACAGATGGACTGGGAAATTTGAACTATACTTTATTCACAGAATTGTACAATAATTTAAGTTGGAAGGGATCTCTGTGGGATGTTCAGTCCAGTCTCTTGCTCAAAGCAGAGCCATTATGGGTTTGCTCAGTTAAGTTTTGAATATCTGCAAGGACAGAGATTGCACGGCCAACCTGAACCTGTTCCAGTGCTTGACCTCTGTCCTGGTGGAAAAGAATTTCCTTGGATCTAATCAGCATTTCCCATGCTGCTTCTCATCCCTTCTGTGTACACCTCTGAGAAGAGCTGTTCTGGCTCCTGGCCCATGACATGGTTGGGACAGAGATAACATGCTTATGGCTGAACTAAGCAATTCCAGCAATTTCCTTGCAGAGCCCATACTGCTCCAGGCCCATATCATCCGGGTATCCTCCCACTGCACTTGCTGCAGTGTGGCAGTGTCTTTTATTTAATGGGAAGCCCAAAATTAGACACAGCACTCTAGACACGGTCCTGACAGCCCCAAATGAGGGCAGTAATTGTTTGCTGAATACATCTGTTAACACAGCCCGAGAAGGGGCTGATGATCTTGCTTCAAGGACACACTGCTTCAAGGAAAAAAAAAAAGTGTGTCAATAACTAACTGTGAAGGAAAAGGAGTGTAGCTGAAACATCAGAAAAATAGGATGTGGCCCTCAGCCTTTTGGTCATTGATTTGAATCTAGTGGAGTTTGGTCAAGCCTGGTAAGAGACATTAGTTTGGATGTTCTCTTATATGTTCTCACATATGGTAATATGTGAAACTAGCAGTTGGTTTGAAATTCACCATCACTATTTACTTTCTTTTTGTGTATTTGTAACAAACCTGTAGAATCTAAAAGCTGTGTAGACCCTATCAAGATTGTCAATCCAAATGCAAAATATCCCTTATGAACGTGCCTAAATACTTAGTAAAAAAACTCTCGAACAATTGTGCTGCAAAGTAGGAGCATAAATGTGAATCCATTACAATTTTATGTATGGTATGATCTAAGCAGTACAGGGTTTTTTCATTACCTTAAGACTCTGAAGATTATGATGGTGCTGGAGTTTTTTTCCTTAAATTCATAGGACAGCATTCGGAAGGGGTTCTGAGCTTCATGTGTATCAGGCAAAACTGTCAAGCGTGGTCAATATCTGAATATCTTGAGGAAAGTAGAAGGTGCTGAAGGAAAACAGTGCTGATACATTGGGGAGGAGATCACTTCTCACCTGAGTCTAAACTTGGCTATGCTATTGCAATACTATTCTTTAAGCTGAATTTAAATAACCAAAACCCAGCTAGTGATTTTTCCAGTCTTGGCACCTTTAGAACAAAGTAGGGCTGTAGTGCCAATGGTCTGAACAAAAGCATAAAAGTAAAAATTCCATATTCCAGCGTATCTAGCAGTTCACCTGGAGAAAAATGTAGCTAGGCAATCTATACGTTGACTTGTATTTGGTTTTAAGTACTGATTGTCATTCTGAAGAGGGCTGTGTGGATTAAATTGTTCCTACAAGTGGAAATATGCACAAAATTATACCATGCAAGTAGAGACTAAAAGAGCAGATTCTTTTATTGAAAATAAATTAATGAGGCAGCTTAATTAAACTTTATAAAGTAACAAATAAAGGCAATTAATTTTGCCTTTTTGCATTTGCTGCAAAAATCAGCTGCTCCTATCCAAATGAAGTTTAAAAATAATACCTCTATACTGGATACATTGATTTTTTTCTTCTGTGTTCTTAGTTTGTGTTCTCAGTTCATTACATAAAATTATTGAAGTTCAAAATTTGAGAGTGTAACAGTAATACAATGGAGAGTACAACTAAAGTCTTAAATTAGGGATAGCGAAGCCTTGTTTCATATGGAGTTATTTCCTGTATTTCTTTAATAATTATCCCACTACAAAAAGACAAATTTGTACTTTTTTTTTTTTTCCCTTTTACAATCCTAGCTAAGATAAAGCTAGCATGCAGTCTGGTTAATTCAGACTGGCTTGCTCATTTGAGTTGATGAGCTGCTTCTACAAATGGAATATAAAACAGCTAAGTTTTTAAGGAGTGTAAATTGTTCAGTACATAGGATCTTTGACTGAAAAGCTGAGGAAGGAGCTGCCATATGAACAGTTATTTTTCTTGAACTTTGCTTGGAAACATTCAATAGCAGATTAGTCTGATTTTTGTATAGTGATTCCACTGCATATAGTTTGACACGAGCTTTGCAATTGTATTGGCTTCAAAGCAGTATGTGTGTCTAAGGGCTTACACAAGACAAGCGTGTAAATGGATTGTGTCCTTGTGTTAGGATTCTCTCCCTTTCCAGACTGTGCTGTTTTGACTACGTCATGGTACATATATGTGATCATACTTACGCCTAAGCTAAGCTCCTCTGACCTTTGACCAATTTGAAGACTTTCTAGGAACTATTTTCTTTCCTGTTTACATCCCAATATATACTTACATGAATATTATAAGGCGTGCTAATCCTTTTCAATAAGCTTTAGCAAATCAGCAGAGTTTGCTTCAAGATGTGTGGGTTCTACCATCTCACAAAATTGTGCCTCAGGAAAGGGGAAGAGACACCTTTTCGTGCTGCTAGAGTGTCTCATCTCCCCTGTTCCCACTTTTGCTGCAGAGATGTGGATATATGGCTGATTCCCATTCATTAGAAGACATGTTGAATTAGCTGTGCAATGCATTTATGCCTCAGAGAAAGTTCCTTTCCAGTACACAGTGCAGGAAGATTCTAACTGAAGTTGAGAATAAAATTTTTATGAACTGGGACTTGAACACTCAAGTGCTGTAATATGCTTTCAGCTAATTTCATCTTTAAATACTGATAATGAATCCACTTCATTTTGTATTCAGATAAGAAACATCATTCATTCTGTACAAATGCAAGTATGTATAGAAAGTGGGTGACTTACAATTTGGTCATATCTTAGGTTTTTTTTTACATGATTTAAACTAGATAGGGAAGGCCATACTGACGTACTTTTAAGTTACTCAGGGCACTGAGTGTATTGCTTATATTGACTAATAAGACCTTGTATAGTTTGTTACTGTAGATACCTAGTTGAAGAAAAGTCCCTTTTTAAAAAAGCTGGTACAGTGATGTAAGACAGCTGTAAAATCCAGGTGGGACGCATTAAAGATGATGAAATACTGTAATCCTTTTGGAGTAATCAAATCCCAAAGATCCACCTGGCCTTGGTTCCCAGGCTCTGGCATGAGGCATCAGGCTAGAGTTGGTCTGGGAACACCTGTATTTTAGAGTGGAAAATGTAACAATGTTTCATGACAGTCTTGTGGTGCTGTTCAAGAAAAAATAATAATTAAAGATAAAAAAATCCCTTAATAAGAGCATTTGCTGTTTAGAGTTTTAGCTAAGTTCAGGTACTGGGAAAAAATATGTTTAGTTTGTTATTTTTATTTGTGCTGTTTCATAGAAAATTTAACCTGCCATTTACCCAAGTTTTTTAGGTGCCAAATCTTGCCATGAAATGTCTGTTATTCCATGCAAATATTTTCTTTTTCATATGGTGCATCACCAAACCTTTTTCAAATTCCATACCTTCTTACTGAGAAGGTAGATATAGCTCAGTATGATAGTTTAACACATTTTGCTGACAAAATTTGCTTTTGTCCACTGTGACAAATATAATCACATGGTCTTTAAATAGAAACTTGTATTACAAAAGACAGGCATTGAGCATAGGATGACATGTTGGTTTCCAAAAACAGGCAGTGGGATGGGTGTTCATGATGTGCAGGTTTTGACTGCAGAAAACAAGAGTGTGAGCGAGTGACTGGTTTGCCAGTTCTGCACAAAAGCTCTCAAGCAGTGGCTGAGGTATGAAAAGCCCAGATATTTAAAAATGTTAATGTTTTTTAATATAAGTGTGCCCTTTGAAGAGCCAGCATCTCTCGGGTGATGAAGTAATGGGTGATGTGGTTTAACTTACGCATCATTTTGTTGTAGTGGGGAGCCAAACAGAGCAGCTGAGAGGATTTAAGAGCTTTGTCTGATGGCTTCTGTTTAGCCTTTACCTCAGGAAGGGGCGGTGGAAGCCGTGTGCTCCCAGAGATAATTGTGCATGCTGGCACTGCTGAAACCCGCCCCCCTCTCGTTGTGCCTGTATTTTCTGACAGCTGCAGGAAGCGATCAAGGCTGGAAAAGGTGTGACTTCTGCCATCGACCTCTGCTGCTGCCACGGAAACAGAGCACTGGCGGCCTTGGAGCACTTCCCTCCCTCTGATGCCAGGGATGCCTTGGCCAACATTGTCTATGCCGTGACCAGGTTTGCCTGACCTGCTGCTCCAGGAGGAGCGTTTCTCCATCCACAGGTGGAAGCAACCCAGCGAGGACACTGATGATGCCTCACACCTCTGGTCACCTCATCGTCCCATCCTGACAGACGAACGTGTGCCGGCTGCCACCATCACCACCAGCAAAATTCAGGAGTGTAAAGAAAAAAGGTCACAAAAGGCTTTCGCTTGTCGTGCCAGAAGCGCACTTGAGGCTGCACTGGTAGAAATAATTAATGAGTCCCGTTTCCGTGACCTCAGCAAATGGACAGGAAATAACTTGGTATTGATTGGGCACCAGCAGGGACGGCGCCAGGGTGGAGGCCGGTGGTTTTCCTGCCAGAGGGGAGGGATGGAGGGAGGGATGGAAGGGCGTGTAGATCCAGGTGCCACAAGAAACCTGCCCAGAGAGAGTGAGCTGTCAAAGCTGGGAATTAACATACCCACTTATGCAAGGAGAAGGGTAGTTTGGGGGATTAATGGGGGAAAATCCTCTCTCTGTCTGTGTGCAGTCATGTCTCCTCATGCTGTTTTTATGTATTAAAATGTAAAACTGCCCAGTGCCTAATGATTTCTGTATTTGAGAAACTTGCTGAGAAAATGTGTCAAGCATGGTAAGTAGGAGCTTTAAAATACTTAATCAAATATTAATTTGGCTCTGTTAAGGGAACTGATTGCCTGGGGTTTATACTGTGCCTGTGTCAAAGAATGAGGTTTTTCCAACTCTTCTGGAGGAGGGAATATCCCTCCCTCAGATCCAGCAGTTTGTTTCAATGGAGTCTTGCACAAAAGAATTTCCTATGTTTGTGACACTTGTGTTAATTTAAGACAAATAAATGTTAATTTGTAAGGCTAGACATCAGCCTTTGACAGAAAGGAAGCAGAAATGCTCCTCTGTAAGTAGTCACGGCACTGAATAAAATGCAGAAAATATTGGAGAAGTTTTGAACCTTAGTGTGTTGAATTTTCAAGTCCAGTTACAGACAGCATATAAGGTGTATCAGAAGCCTGCAATTTGAGACTGTCTCTGTTTTGTTCATAGGAGATGATTTTTGTGGTTTGCACGCGTGCAATCTGAGAATGGCGTTGACAAGAAGGCTGAGTTTACATAAATGATCTAGATTGAGACTCAGCTACCTTTCTTCCTTCTGTGGTGTAATTACAGCCCAATCTGGAGACAGCTAGCACAGCAAACAGATTTCATTACATCCCTCACTCAAACACTAAGTGGAGTTATTTCTGTTAAATTCTCTCCTCCTTCCTTTTCCCCCTGCACTCCCTCCCCCTGTCACACAGCTTGTTTGTCATAGACTAGCGTGTTGCATTCCACCAAATGTAAAATGTAAATAAAAACTCTATCTTCTAAAAATATACTGAAAATTCATCTTGTGTATACTCCATGTACATTCTGCCTACACTATACCATAATATTTTGTATATAATAGGCAATCTTGATTTGAAGTCTTTGTTTAGGAGCAGCATCCAGAGCTCAGGACTGACTTTGTTCTGGAGAATGGCTTCAACACCACACCCCTTCTTGCTTCCACTTTTTGTCTCACCTGCCCTGGCATTTTCTCTCTTCCCAAGACTCTGGCACTTCTCCCTGAGTTAGTGTTGTTGCACAGCAGGAAGGCTGGAGACAGAAGAGAAGCACTGAGAAGCGCGATTATCCCAGGCAGTTACCTATGAAGTTCCCTGAAGTTCTGATGGCATAAAACATGCTTGAAAGAAATACCTAAATTCAACCAGAGTCAAATTTCAGTTTTCTTTGGCTCTGGTTTTTACATATTACATGTAGCAAGAGCCATACATCATCTTCTTTGTCTTACATCTATGTTAATTGGTTTGTAATGATTTAGGGCTGCAAAAAGCTTGCATATGCTGGAGATATTCTGAGTCACCTCAGCTGTGTGAAAGAAATATCAAACATACTGCAAAACTGTGTACACCTGGTTTATTTTTCATGAAAGTACAAGTTTTTATTTGTAGCTGTTACTAATAAAGGGGAATCATCAAAAATTAATTACCTTTTTTTGTATTTTTACCACCAGAATGTTCTGATTGCTCTTAAATAATTCAACCTTAATTTAAAAAAAAAAGCAAGAACATGAACTGTCCCCTATCAATGTTATCAAGTATAAATATCTTACATTTAAGATATTTGTCTGTAATTCTTGAGAAGTTTTTGTCTTGTTTCCTCCAGGTAAACTACAAGCAAACTATTATAGCAGTCTGTCAAGCTCAGGTGAATTAGTCATTGCCGTGTACTAATGTACTCCTCTCACCCTATATGTAATTTCTGAGCAATGGTATAACCGTTAGGGCTGGTCTGGTCTTATTTTTGTTGCCTTCATTCCTTTTCCCCATCTACCTCTAGAAGGAGATCAGGGAGAGGGAGGCCTGTGGTCTGAGGGGCAGCTGAAGAAGGCATTCACACCATTTACTTCAGTCACCCAGCTACTCAACCAGACATACCTATTGGCTGTTCCTGTGGATTTATCCCGGGTATGGAATTGCTGTACCGTTCCACGGATGCACAAAATACAGAACAAGGTCCCAACTGCTTTTCGAACCAAACTAAATTGAAAAAATTAGCCCACTGTAGTGGCTCTTACTGTGATGGATTTAAGGTTCTTTTGTAGCATCCTATACGGTGCCATGTTTTGGATGTGTAACTAAAACAGCCTTGCCAACCTGCTGATGCTTTGGCTATTGCTCAACAGTGCTTGCACTGGCTTTCGTTCCTCCTCACTCTGACACCCAGCGAGGGGGTTGGTTGTGAGCCAGGGGTGGGGGGGGTGCACAGCTGGGACAGCTGACCTCAAGTCAGTTTGCACCATATAGGATCATGCTCAGCAATAAAAACTAGGGATAGGGTGTTGGAGGATGTTCCAGCGGGTCTGTTGCTTAGTGATTGGGCATCAATCAACTGGTGGTGATTGCTTTTGCATCACTTGTTTTTCATAGATTTGTTTTAATTCTTTCCCCCTTTTATCTATTAAACTGTCTTTAACTCAACCCACAGATTTTCTCACTGTTGCCTTGCTCTGGAGATGAATCTGGAGACACTTCCCTATCTGTTAATGGTCATGGATTTTTAGAAGAATCTACTGAAAATGTGTCTTTTATTGATGGCATCAATTTCAGTTTCCCACAATACTTTTGAGCTTTAGGACTGTAGCTTCAAACTGGAACAGAAGTAGTTCAGTACAAAGCTCGCTCTCTTCTGGTCCAAGAGTCTCCTTGCCCTCATCCATGCTCGCTGAGCTGAAGCACCAGCAAATACTAAGGGGAAATAGTCTACTAAAAGTGCCTTATGTTATTGAAAGTATCTCTTTTTACTCTCCAGATCCCTACACCTGCTTGTAAACACTTAATGGTTTTGCACATTCAGTATTTTAATTTAGTGAATGAGCAAGTCATGACAAAAAACACCTTGTTTATCTTCTTCTAACCTCCATGCTCCCTCAGTTAGAGGGGAGAGAAATGCTGCTTGGTGTTCCTCTGTGCTGGGCACAGAGGGTAGGATGTACCAAATCTAACTTGGTTAGACATGTCGAACAGATGTGCTACATTTCATCCCATAAAATACCTCTGTAAGAGACTGTGTCCATCCTTTTACTACACAGGACTAAAGCCTAGAGTACATACCCCTGTCAGGGGCAGTAAGAGAGCAGCTGTGAGGTGCTTAGCTGCCAGCCACAGCAGACTGAATTTGTCTTCTGCTGTGCAGCACTCAGTTGTGTTTTGCCTTGGAGAACTATGATGAAAGCACCAGCCTAATCTGATATTTGGGCTCAGTGTTGTTGCTGTCCTGGTATTTCGGCAACCATCTCATGGAGATAATTAACAATTACACCTTTTCCCTCTTTTCCTCTGAGAGACAATTTGTGGAGGAAACAGTGGCACCCTCCCCTTCACCTCCTGTAGGGTAGTTGTTTTCCACCTTGTTACAATGACTCTCCAGTATTTTGAACACCCCTGGGTAATCACAATGCTTACATTGTTCCCAGTGTGTTCCTAGAATCCGTATACAGCTCTTCCTAGGATTAACTGAATATTTGGGAATATCACACAGGGATATGCCTTGTGGTCGTGGGTGGCAAGGTATCTAGATCAGTTTTCATTTCTGATGTTGTGGGACTTGACCCGCAAACAAGTGCAGGATCTGATAAAGTGACAGAGCTTTTGAAAAAAGGATGCCCTGGCTATGCTAAAGGGATACAACTTCTCACACCAGACTGGGCCTGCCCTAAGCCTACCAAGAACTGTTCAGCACCATTAGAGGGGAGAGGTGGTCTCTGGGTATGAAGACATATAAACAGGCACCATGGCTAAACCAGAGACCCAATTTTCAACTGCATCAGTCACCCCTATAGTCAAGAAACAATAGAGGCACAAGTCAATTTATTCAGTCAGGGAGGAAGCTTCTCCCAAGAGGGGGCAGGAGGAGGAGTTGGAGAGGCAGCCAGCTGTGCAGCGGAACAATCACAAGAACTGGAGGGTAAAGAGAAATCATGAACAAACCAGAAATCACCAGCTCCTTTCCCCAAGTAAGCTGCAAGATACACACAAGGGCTATAACCATCAACCTGGTGAGCTAATTATTGCCTGGCTGCTGCAATGCTGAGATACTGGAGCCAACAGTTAGGAATTAGAGAGCGAGGAAGCCCAGCAGCTGGGATCCCTCACAAGGGACTGGGGCATCAACAAAGGGATTGGAAAAGGAGCAAAAATCAGCAGCCTGTGAAGACATCTCCTTACCTTAACTATTGAGGTAAGAGTGGACAACCACTGAGAGTAGTATCCAGTGTCTGAGGAAATTAGTGATAGAGGTGATCTGCATCAGCCTGAATAACAACCAGGCATCTGGAGACCCAGATGAAGTCCAGTGCCTGCAGTCCATGCAGTGGAAGTTTGCATGGAGCACACACAGTCATCATAAGCCTGGTGCTAAAGATTGAGCAGACATCAAGGCCCCAGCTGTGGGTAGACTGACCAGCCTGCTCCAGCAATTCAGAGAATCTCTCTTCCACCTCACCTCTGCTGGCCTGCATCTTGGCTGGAGAGAGACTGTCCCAACAGTTCCAGCTATTCAAAGACAGTATGCCTCCCTCCTTGTCTGTACCAGCCATCCTCTAGACTAACAAGTGAGCTTTCTCTGCTCAAGGGGGAAGGTACCATGTGCACATTTTTGTGCCACCCCGTGGTTCTGTCTGCATGACCACAAGGAGAACGTGACGAAGTGGGATGCCTCAAGCATGGAAGCTGGCATATGTGAATTGCAAGGAATAATGGTGGCCAAAAAGGGCCCACACAGGAAAATTACCACTCATATTGCTGTTCAGCAGTTCCTCGGATAGTGTAGAAGGACTGATATTCCCTCTGACCTGAATGAGGAACTTCTGGTTTGCAGAAGAATCCGGTAATGAATACATGAATAGAGGGGCTCTGCCTCTGGCCAGGTGTAGGAAAGAGATTACCAGGTTTTTTGAACTGCATGGATTTGATGGCCTGGCACACCTGATCAGCTGGCTATGCTTCTCTTAATGTAACCCTGCATGTGCTTTGTCTTATTTGCAATAAAGAGTGCACAGGTGGCCCATATTTGACTTAGTGATGAACTTGAGGAAAGTTGCTAAAAGATTGAAAAGATCTTTTTGGTTTAATGGAAACATGGAAGAATTCTCTGAAGCTGCTGGGAAGTGCTTCTTGCCCTAAGCGGTGTTAAAGATGCCAGACCAGCATCCTCAGGGGTTAACCTGCTGGTGAGATCTCCCTGTGGCTTTTTCTTCTGAGCAGATAGTGTTTGAATTTTCATCAGCACAGAAGGCTAACTCAGGCAACTGTCCATGTTGCAGATTTGTCAAGTAGCATCTGGGTCAGATCACTAGCTGTCCCTACTCTCATCAGCTACTTCAAGCTCACAGACGAGTGAGGCATCAAACTTTTTTTATTCTTTGTAGTCTTCAAAGTACTCTTACTTGCACAGTGTCTTATGGAAAGTGAAGAGCTAAAGCTTTTCAGTCTCTCAAGGCAGTTCAAAGGAAAGAATACTTCCATTTCTGGAAGATGTCTGTTCTGACGGTCTTTGCATTAAATTATCCTTTTTTTCCTTTCAGAAATCAATCCCTAAAATGCATTAATTATTTACATAATTAGCATTCATGTGTTTCTTTTTCAGACTAAGTCAGTTTTTCTAAAGCTAAGAGAAACTAGCCATTAAGCTAAAATTATGATAGCAAATGCCTTTAAAATAACCAAAAAGATAAAGTAGAAAGTTTGCTGTGCGTTGTGAAAGGGAGAAGAGGGTGACAAACACAATGGCAATCGATACACCAAAACCAAATCGATACACCAAAAACATGCAGTCACCTTTGTCCACCCCTTCGTGCATTTGCACTTCTGCGTGACTCTGCCTGCAGCTCCCGGTGTTGCTGTGCAAATCCCAGCTCCCGACAGCAGCCAGAGAATGCTCGGGCTCCCCCCTGTGTAGGGCGTTCCTTTTCTGCAGTGCGTGAAGTTGACTTTAATTCGTGCTTATTTACAAAATGCTTTTGTCAGCGTGCATCTCTTGAGGAAAGGCAACTTTTATCTCCAAAATAGAAATAGCAACAAGACGATTTACTTACTAAACTGGAAAGCAGTGTTCTACGGACTTCACATGCTGAAATTGCAAATCTATCTACAGGAGAAAAGAGGGATTGTATCATACGAGAACGTTGCTCTTGGCTTATAGTGACAGACAGGTGTCCCACTGATAATTAAAACAGAAGTTCTCAGATTTGTCTGGTTTTTAAGAAATTTATATCTAAAATTCCATTCGAGGCATATTTTTATATGATTGTATAGGAGAATTGCAATTTTGCAGCAACATAAAAAAATCTTGCTTTTAAATTTTTTTCTTTACCCTATTCGACCTTGCCTTCTTCCCTTCATCCCTTCTCCCAGGTATCAAAGACTAAAAGTACTCTGCTTTATTATTAGAACAATAGTCAACATTTTTAGTTTTAAAATTGTACACAACAGTAAGTATTTTACTTGCAAAAAACACAATATCTTAAAACTAGACTTTCTTATGCCTTCAATGTTTACAGCAAATGACTTGCCTCAACTCCAAGGTTCAAATTTTAACATTTATTAAATGTCAAATTATAAAAATTGAATGTTACACAGAAGTAATTAGAAAAATCAAAAGCAAGTACAAATAGATCGGATTATTTCCCCCCCCCCTCCCAGGAAAAACATAAACACTCATTTTAAAAAGTTTTACTCTCTGCAAATGAGAAAGATGCTTTTTATATGTAACTGGCTGATCCAAAACAAAGCGTAGTTAGAAAATGAGGCATTTTCCCCTTTTGGCTAGTTTTGATGAAAGCTCTCCAAGTTGCGCATTGTGTCTGAACATTTCTTCATTCATAGCATGTGCCCATCGAAAACTGTTTTCTGTTTGCAGCATTTCAGCTGTACTATTTATAAGCTGGTTGAACAATGCTACTAGAAGCTGTAAAAGGTGTGTATTTCATATGCAAATCACTAGCAATAATTTTCTACAATTACACTTAGTTGCTTGCATCATTATTTTCATAAAAAATGGGTTTAGCAGGAGAACATTACAGAAAAAGCGTCTGTATTAGTAAAACTTATTTTTAATCAAAATAATTTTGTTGCTTTTGTCAACCTATGGAAGTTAATATGTTAACATTTTATATCAAAGTATAAAAACTAAGAATGTCCCTACCTCTGCTCACATGCTGTATGCCCACAAGCAATATACATGACTTTTAGATGTAATATGCTAAGATATCTTTGCAGAAAAATAAACAGGGTTTAATCATTTAGCATTTCTTAAAGATTGCTGCTGCGAAAAATGGTCACAGTACTAATGATTGGAAGTAATTCCTACATAAACTTTTATGAAAAGGAATTGATTTCAATCACATTCTGTTGTAGTAATAACCACTAAGCAGGTGGGGTTTTTCTGTTCTTTTGGTAAACCCAGGTCTCCAAACCTACAGTTTTTATTAAAAATTCAATCCAGACTAAATTTTTACCAATTTCAAAGGGAAATTTCTGTTGGATAAAGTGCCTTTTAAATTCATGATTGTTCTGAAAGTCATTGCTGTAGGGTATGACCAGGTTATACTAAATAGGTTATGACTAGATGGATTAAGGGATCTAGTGGCCATCAACCAGAGATCCATGTTAATGCAAATTCAGATGGGAAGGTTCCCATCCACCCAAAGAACAAAGATCCAGGAGTAGCTTCCCAACAATAGTGAGAGTGAAAACCGAGAAGGGAGGATCACTAGCAGCTTCCAAGACAGTGACTTTTTTTGCCTATATAACATGCTGGCCATGACAGAAGCAGCTGGGACTAAAAAAAACTAGAAAAGCTGTTTAAGTTTTGACTGGTTTTACTGTTTAAGTTTGTTTGTTTAAGACCTGAAACAAAGAGGATTCCTACAATCTGAATATTGCTATTTCCATTTAAAAAAAATGCAAATCAGCCAGCTGAGTTCTCAAAGAAACCTATTTTTCTACATTGCTTTGCAAATTATTTTTTTTCTAATATTACTGCCAACATGTGAACTTATGTATCTTAATGAGGTATGAGACTATGCAACAGGTCCAAAAGATTCTTTATATAATGGGCAAGATACGGAACTAAGTGTTTAGCACACAAGGGAGAGTCCACTGTTTGCACTTGACTGGGAGATGTGGACCTCTTTGAGAGAAAGGACTTTTCAGGCTGTATTTACTTCTTTTGAATGTAAAACAGAACTTGGCAAACAGACCTTTATGGAATGAATGTTTGATCGTTCAGAGTCAGTTATGGTGTCAATAATAGGATGACTGTGCATTAAGTGAGCGTTACTTCTTTTTAGATGCAAAGCTGTGAAGTAGGGTACAGTTCTTGGCTGAACTAATGTAAAGAGAACTGCGATTTCATTGCCAACAGATTAAAAGAGGCTTATGCTTCCAAGAGTGAAGTTGCTCAGATTTGTCAGTTTTTAAACAGTTATGTATGGAACTGATGTCTAAGTAAACTGCTGCAGCACAGAAGGAGAATTTGGGTTGCTCACTGAGTATAAGTTACTCTATTCTTGAAGCTCCTTTACATTTCTGTTCTACTCCATCTTCCACTGCAGCTTTGATCTGATTTTTTTAAAAGCTTTTATATCAAATAGATCTCTCTTTGGTGCTCAACTGTTATATATCTGCTGTCTTGCCAGTACACTCTGGCAAGTACGCTAAAAAAGGGTTTTCTTATAATGAATGTTCATTTTTTTTAAACTTTGTGAGCTAAACTCTTAAAATTTCAAACCCACATGCACTGGAGATGAACCGGCTCATTTTTAAAATCCTACAATGCCATTTGGATTCTCTGTTTTGATATCCTTCATTCAGCAAGCAACACAATTATAACACTTGTTGCCCATCTCCATGAAGTCTAGCTAAACAGCAATTTTGAAAAGTTTCCAATTGTACCTCAGAACAAGAAGCAGTGTTCCTATAAAATTTAAAAAAAGAAAAAAAAAAAAAAGATCATGTAACAATTCTGGTTTTTGAGAAAAAACAAAAGCAATTTTCCCAACTAGCGTAGTATGTTGCTGGCAGAACCCTCCAAAAGTGCTTGCAGCCATAGGAAGTTTAAAAATATAAATGAAATTCAGGTGTCTGCCACTGTTCATTTCTGCCTGGGTTACAGCAATGTATGGATATTGCCCGCAGCATGTTACTTGTTCAGTACTGTTGCCTGTGGGCCAACAGAGGTTCCAAATATTCCTGTGCAATGTGTCCATACATGTCCTTTCAGTCTGACTGGCAGTGAAGAGCGTGAAGGTATGCAAAGTTTGTTACCAAGTTATGTTATTTGCCATTAAATATTTCAGTTTTTATAAACTTGGAATTGCAGAACACATTTTACTGCAAACCAGGTTAATTGGACTGATTTTTTTTAATAGTGCCTTTCAGACCCTTTTAATTTTATTCTAAGGCAGAAGATTTCAGAACCTGCATGCTACCTTTTTTCCCCCCAACGTATTCCGTCTCTTTGAAGTTTATTTATATCAAATACACACCTGAATAATTTAAGGTGAATTCCAAGCTGCCTAATTTAAGTACCTGCCCAATTTCTGTGAGTCAGTGCCTGACTCCTGACACCGCACACACAGTCGGTGTTTGGAGTCCAGCTGGGCACCCATGCCTCCCTGACATCCCTCTAGAGGGCAATCCAGCCCGTTCCATCCAGCCCGTTTGAGCCTGAGCAGCCCACAGGAACCCGCAGTACATGTGAGACACTCGCGTTGAGAAATGCTTTGTGTTCCGGACAACAGCTGCTGGGCCCTGGGCTGCCTCGCAAGAGGGGGCACCCACCCCACCTGCTGCACACACAATGTGGCCAGCAAGGCAGGAGTCACTGAAAGGCATCCCAAGAGCAGGCAGAAAGAAGTCTCATTACCAGTGGGGGCTTGTCCTTTTGAGCAGGGGGTTTGTTTTCCCAGTGGGGTCTTAACATAAAATGTATGGAAGTTTCAAGGAAGTGGCACCGCACACCACTGTTTCTCATCTGTTTTCTTTCCGGACTCTGTGACTCTTGTGCTTGGCTGCAAGATGGCCTAGTTTCAAGACGTGTGGCGGAAAAAAGTGATAGACCATATACTGATACCATAGCAATACTTTTTACAGAATGAAACTGCCAAAATTAGTTGCTGCTGAAAGTGCTTTCGACATCTCATGCCACATCTCTGCCTATTGAGTGCTGTAGGCTACTGCAGAGATCTACAAGAAAGAAGCCTTGCTGAAGGTTTTGAGTTGGATTTTTGCTTATCCCAAACGTTTGCAGCACAGGAAGCAAAAAGGTTTCTAAATTTAGGATCATACTTCTGCTCTTGTCGTCATACCAACCTTCAGCATAGTGAGCTGTTCTGACTCCCAGCTCAGGGCCTGCCACAGGGACGAGCACTGCCAGCCCTGCCGCCTCCCTGCCAGCCACCCTGGTTCTTCAGCCCTGCCCAGGGGAATCTCTAGCTGACTAGATCCTTTGAACTGACTCAGAGAGAGCACTCTCTGGCAGAGGGCCTGGCACCTTACAGTTTCTCCAGGTAAAAGTCTAAGGAGCTGACATAGTCCACCCTTATAGAACTCCACACAACTGCAAATAGGGCTTTCAAATTGCCGGGAGTTCTGAGCACATCTGTGTAGGTGGTGATGGCTAAACTCTAGCTGCAGTTTGGTCAAGACAATAATGGCCCACTGTACTCAAAAGCAGTGGTGATTTTTTTACTAAAGAGTTCTCTTGCTAGAGCACCACAACTCCCCTCCCCGGTGAACTGGAATTTTTCAGAGATTGCCGCAGTGTCAGAGAGTGGCTTTTGAGCCAAAGGCATGAAACGGGGGAAAAATGAACATTTGAATAAATGACGTGTGTAGCACAAGTTCAAATGGTAAAAAAAAATGGGACTTGTCTGGCTGGGAAGCCAATCTAAGCTTGCTACCTGCATTGCCTGGAGACAACTTGGCTCGCTCCCTTTCCATTGAATACTGTTATTGCAACAATATGCTCGTGCTTCTTTATGCTTAGCTGAGGCCCTTCAGGTCTCCTCCTGGGCTTGGGTCCCTAGTAGCTACAGTGCCTCAGGCCAGCACTATAGAGCAGAAATGAGGTGGAGTTCAAACTGGCAAGTATTTTCTCAGGGGCTCTGAAATTGAGTTTGGGATTCCACTGGCTTGCTCTTGCCTTATGGTTGCCTTTCCTTAATCCCACTAAGTAAAGCATTCAAGTAAAATCCAGCTGAGACCTAGCACTACTCAGCAGCTGGGCCAGGTGTTAAAACATGGTACCCTTTAAGAAAGCCTTCAATTACCCTTACAATAAATGGAGAGGGCAAATCATGCTGTAAACTTAAGTCCTCATCGTGCTAATAGACTCAGCAAAGTTAGCTGGATGTGGTCTTTATCTCCAAAACGAGAAAGAACCACTAACTGCTGAACACTTTGTCTTGTTAATGAAATGTATCCTTCGTTCAGTGGTTATAGGAGGAGTTAAAATGCTGGTAGTTCCTGCTCTTAAGGGCTCCTTTTAACAGCTGTCTATCAATAACAGTAATAAAAAGAGCAAAGTTAAAATCAACAAACTATTATCTGTTAAGATTTTTAATGGAATATGACACTGTAAACACACCAAAAGCCCCAAATGATAAATTTAGAAGAGTGACATAAGTGGAAGAACAAAATGTTAGAGAACTGCTTCTAAAGAAAGAACCAAAAATCTGAAATGGTGAGGAATTTTTGTTTTAAGAGGCATTCTTTGTATTGTTCAATTCTAGGGAAACAGCATCTAGGAAAGTGTTATTTATGGAGCAGAAGATTTATCTGAGATTTTTTCCAGTTATTTCTCAGTTGACGTACATGGGTTTGTATTTAATTACAAAAAAATCAGAGATAACAAAAAAAAAAAGATTTCTTTATCTGTTACATTCACAGCAGTGCTCAGAGCTCATGTGTTCTATCTTCACGTTTACCTGCCCCTTGCCTGGTGTGTACTTGCCTTGTAACCTCTATTGGATACATCGTTCGTGCTGGACAGAATTCATCACCCTTCACAGCAGTGTCAGCCCTCGCCTACTTATTTTATAATAAATACCTTTTATAAATATCTTTAGACTTACTTTTTTTCTCTAGAGTGAAAGAAGTTAAAGCAATTACAATATAATTAGATCACTTTTATTAACAGCAAAATTAATCTATTTATTAGGAACAGCAGCGCTGGCCGAGTTCACTGTGTAAGTAAAACATTTCATTCAAAGCTGCCAAGTTCCTGAGGTATGTTACCTATAGCCAAAAAATATAATCGCCATTACTTGCCATAGGTTACAAAACCAGACTTCGCTCTCCCAAATTTTTTTACTTTTTTTAATCTTTGGGAAATGGCTTGGTTTTCTACAAGCTGTTAGTAGAAAGGGCACGTATAATCTGGCAGACTAATGTAATGTCTTATGTGCTCCTGTCAATTTCAGGGAAGATAAAATCTACATGGATACTTAATTAAAAAAGAATGCGGTGTCTGTTTTATAAATCACTGCTGCCATCTGCCCCCCAAACGTGGAGTATGGAAACAGTCTCGTGTTAAACCGGCGTGGGAAAAAGCTTGGATGTGAATTAAACCAACTCACTGGAATAACTTTTTTTTTTTTAAAGTACAGGCTTAAGCCTAAAGCGGCACCAAACACCGGCCTTTCCTACGTGGCCATAAGTAGAGAAATCCGCGTTAAGGTCATACGGAGCCGGGCGGGCAGCGCTTCCAGGGGTGCCGGCAGCTCCGGGTGCCGGAGCTTCCCGGTTCGGGCAGGGGCTGCGTGCGGGTGTCGCAGCCGATGTGTGTGAGGGACCCTCGGCGGAACTCCCCGACTCCGCCCGCGGGGGTAACCTGGGGGCACGCCGGCCTGGGGACAGACTGAGGGGATCCGCACCAGTGCGCCCGCTCGGGAACTGCGGGGCAGTCCCTCCGCTGGCCCGGCCGGGGCCGGGCGTTGCCAGTTCCCTCGCTTCCATCCCGGCCCGGC
>WEIV01002824.1:394202-424379 GCA_013390005.1 Calyptomena viridis
CCACGCGCCCCGCGGGAGCCGGGGCTGGCGTCGGGGTCCCGCCCGTCGTGTGGGGCGTCGGGCGGGTGGTTCCGCTGGAATTCGTGTGGGTTCGTGCCGGGTCACGCGCTGAGGGGACCGGGCAAGGGCACCGCGGGGGAACTGGCCGCCCCTGCCCCGATCACCTCCGCCCTCATCATCTCCCGCCGCCCCTGCCCGGACCACCCCCCGCTGCCTGCACCCAGGCACCACCCGCCTCCCCTGCCCTCCTCGTTGCCCGGTTTCCGTGCTCAGATCACCCGCTGCCTCTACCCTACTTTTCCCTGCGGTGTGTCCACACAGCCTTTTGTAAATAGAAGGGAACAAACTCTGAACCAGCAGAATGCGAGCCGGCGGCAGGCCAACAGCCATGTGACGGCTTCCACATAGCGTTGACGCAGTCCCAGAGCTTTTTGGATTGAAGTGCAAGTAGGGTTTGTCGCTGCCACCTATAAACACAGCGTATGCCTGACCCTTGGGGCATTTAAACAGGGAAAGAAAAACCTTTTCCCTGCTTCTGGCCGATACCTGGTAATCAGATTATGAATTTATTGAGTGATTACATCTACTAAATTATTACCAATATATGTTAATACATTGTCATCTTCTCTCCTGCTAAATCAAACTGAGCAGTGGACCTACTGGACTTTTTATCTTTGCTTAGTATTTTCGTAGCTTAGGTAAGTCCAAAGGATAAAAATAAAGCAAAGTTGAATGCAATTTGGAGGACATTTTAAATTGTCTGCACAAAGTTCAGATGGGACAGTATTTTAAAATAAAATCAAGGAATGAGAGGGGAGAGAGGAAAGCATTGAGGAAAACAAAATGTTTTTGAAAGACTTGGGGAAAACACATCCTGGAAGAGAAGATGAATTGATGCATTAATGCTGGAAATAAACCAGGTTAGTGTTTTGCTGACTGCTGCAAGATTAAATAGCTGTTTAGTAAAAGTACTGGGGACAGATTGAGAAAACTCCAGTTTTAGCCAAATTGTGAGAAAACTGAGAAGAGTGAGGGTTTTTTTCTTTTTTTAAATTTATTTAAACTGCATATTCAGATGTACCTCAAACAAAATATAAAACACCCAAATTAACAACATGCCCTCTAAATCCTGTTGGCAAAATGCCAACGTTGCAGGCTGGCTTCTGTGGAGACTTGAGGCTTCCTGTCCTATTCCACAGGGCAGCAAAGAAGGTTTTCAAACTATGTTAAGTATAGGGATTGTTATTGTCCGTAAGAGTAGTGCTTCCAACAGCATCTGCTAGTTCTTTGAAAATATTTTTTCGTAGTTTTAGAACTTCTTATACACATATTCATAGTCAGAACACGTTTGTAATGTTGGAATACTGTTTTCTAAGGTATTTAATATTTCAAATTTCTATCCTGGATATCAGGAATAAAATTTACTCAAAAAATGGCCATTGGGTCACTAGCAGCATCCTACTGTCTCAAAATGGGTAGAATAGAAGGCATCTGCTTTTAGTATTCTTTATTTTGTCTAGTTGCATTTTGCTCATTGTTCAGTTAATAAAGGCAAAATTCATATTTCACAGTTTCTTTAAGACAGGTAGTCAATTTGAAATCGGTTATCTGTTTTGCTGGGGTTTTTATTAAGCTGGTGTCGGCTATCGGGCTTCTTCAGCCTTTTGCCTCTTCAAAATTTGTAGGGCCTTGTCAAAATTGTGTAATATTTAAACTCAGATCATCGGCGCATGGATCTGAACAAAAGGCAAACATAGCCTCTAAAAAATACATTTTCTGGCTCTGTCTTGGAGTGGCATTTATATGTAATTCAGCTGAATTGAATTCGAGTTGCATTGTTTTTTACAAATTGGAGGAATCAAATGTACCCAGAGGATAATTGCAATATTGAAATTATTGAACCCAATGCTACAGCTAGGAAGTAAAAGATGAAGATTACTTGGCTCCAAAAGCAGAACTCAGAACTCACAGTTCTCTAGGTCTACTTCTCAGCCCAGCAAGAGAGCTTTCCAAGAGACAGCCTGGAAAGCAGCATGCACCCTGAACAAGAGGCAGCTCCTGGGGAGCCTGAACAAAGGGCACATACCTCCAGCCTTTTTTGCCTCTGGGACTGCAGGGCTGAGTGTTGAGAATGTTTGTTTCCTCTCATTATTTCAAAGTGTAATGTAGGAATCAGTCTGGTCTTCTAAAACATCACGAGGACCAGAATTTCGCGTTGTTGCCAGGCAGTCAGAGCAGCCCTTTGCTCACCTGCTACATGGAACAGGACTACTTTGCCTACCCACACCAGCTAAGACTCTTGGCTTCTCGTGGGAAGCATTGCTCGCTTTGTGGGGTTTATCCAGTGTGTGTTTCTTACGAAATACAGGCAGAAACCCAGAGGTAGGGAGCAGGACCTCTGACATTTGACTGCCCACTGAGTGTCGAACTGCCAGATCATTGTCATTTGCTGAGAATGGATAGATGTACAATAGTTTTGATTGGCTCTGGGTAAACCACACTCTAATTACGTAGCTTAATACCATTGCAGTTTTGTGATAAAGTCTTGTTGCAGGATGGCTTGTGTAAGAGGAGGTGCTTCTTTTGGCTGTTTTCAGCAGTTCAATGTACACATCTGATACAATTTAGCCAGTGTTATCTCCTTAAAATATCAGCTTTTTTGTGATGTTTGTGTCATTTATTTAGTTCATTTGGTTACCTGTGCTTTAAGAGTGTTGTACCTTTCACTGCATGCTGAAAGCAAGGAAATTGAGCAGCAAACGTATATTTTAACATTTGATTGACATTTAAAGAGCAGTTCACCTCTTCAGAACCAAGTGACACTCAAGTAGAATACTTTTCATTGAAGCCTCTGAGTTTTATGTATGAAGCAATGTACCACCTTGATGCTTTAAAAGGAATAAACATAATACACAATATCTCAACCCCTGTCTTTTTAATAACATTCTTGTAGTCAATAATGAAGAATTAGGGACATTCCTTCCTTCCTACATGAAGATGCTAAAATATTTAGTGGGATGATGTGCATCCAGGAAGCAACATCTACACATTTACCATGCATTAGTGAACTGAACAGTGCAGTGTTGTGCCTGTGTTTAAATTATGAATAGCAAGCTTCTATAAAACTGATAACAAGCATTATTGTTATTTTGGTATAGTATATGAGTGAAGGTAATTATTATTTTGCATTTGTGCAAAATTAACAATTAATTAACAATTGTTAATTCATAATTAACAAGTATTATGAAATTGGAATTGCTTTTCACATGTGTACAGCATGTGTACAGTTTCATACTTTTCTACATGGCTTTCATGCTATTTTTTTCAGTTGTCAGAACTTAGTACAGTAGATATGGGAGTTCAAAGACTAAGGAGTTACTTCTTTAGTTACAAACAGCGGAGCAACAGTATTTTTTCCTGACAAAATTCTTCTGGTTTGGGGTTTTTTTTTAAGGATTTTTTAAAAAATGGTTGCAAAGGCAGAGAACTGCCTTCATCTTACATTATCAGCAAGATCTTTTCTTTTTGTGTTCCATTTTTACAATGGTCACAATCATAAGACAGGTCAGGAAAGCATCCTCCAAGGCCAACACATGAGTAATTGCCAAGTGGTAAATAGGAGAAGGAGAATGCCTATTCTGGGACAATTTAACTTAGGCTTGTGATTCAGCTTGGTTTTATATATCAATAACTAGGTACACTTTTATGCTACTTTTAAATAGCAATATGCATTATACTAGATGATGTGAGACTGAAATAGAGTATAAGTTGCAAGTGCTTTAAATCCTTAAGGATGTATATTTCAGGTAGGTGCATTTTTGATAAATGGATCGCATTTTTAGCTCTACTTGCAAAAGCAGCATCAAGGTGGTAGTTAGCATTAAATGCACAGAGAAATATTCCAAAACCTTGGTTTCAAGGTGCTCTTCCATGTTTTGGAGCTCACAGCATTGCACTATACATTGAGCTTCTCTGTTAACCATGGGTAATACCTGTTCAATGTTGTTACCAAAATGATACAATGTTGAATGTTGTTACCAAAATGATACAACAACACAGTTAAGTGTCAAAACCTAGTAAGTTTTTTGAATATAGGCGTGTGTCTAAGCCAGAGTAACCGAAGCAGGGAATGTTAAGTCCCTTCATTGCGGTATCTTATTTGTTGTTTAATCTGATGAGAAGGAAGAGCAGGATCTGTGGGAAGGGAGTTCAGCCAACAGTGACAGCTAAGCTGTGGTGGAACTACCCCTTCTTTCCCTACCCCCTTGGATTTGGCTGTTGACATAACTGCTGTTATAGGTGTTTGGTACGTTTTGGAATCCTCCTTCTAGAGGACTCACCAGAAAATAGGATGCACTTACTACAGCATCTGTCTGTATCACAGCAGGATAAAGCTGCCAACGCTGGTTGCTCTGCCAGTCACAGCTGCAGTCCTGGGCTCCCAACTTCAGCACAGAGTGTTCACTCTTTCCTAGAACTAGCTAACTGCTGTCCTCTAGATAGCATTGAGTCATTATTAGGCTGGGGAGGATATTTATCTTCTGTTTTGAAAAAAGATCGAAATATGTTTTGTATACTCAACATGGCAAGGAACAACTGCCAGGTGTTTGCTTCACTGTATGGATTTCTTACTCAATTGCTTTTTGCAGTACTCTGCCCAAAGATCTTTTAGGTCATTTTTTTACTCCAGTTTTGCATATTCTCACAACCTGGGCCACAATGCTACCTCAGAACAGATTTTGACACTGCTACCTCTTTTAAAGAGGCAATGATTATTCATAAGTATTGATGCACACCAGGCAGTATTTTAAAGAATCTGAAATGTTTTGTCTTTAGTGGACTTTAAACAATCAACAAAATTGTTAACCTTACATAGACAGGCATACTTACATGGACATGCTGAGGTACAGACTCTGATTTTCTCCCTTCCCATAATTTCCTAATTTTCTGTGGAAGCAATTGCTCTGTTTATATCTCTGTGTTCCTTCGCTACTCACTAGTGGGTCTGTTATGACTCAAATTTGAAACAAGATGTGGTATGATAAGTAGGGTTCCATTGACCCTAAAATTGGCTCACTTGGTTAGAGCGTGGTGCTAATAACACCAGTATTGTGGATTCAATCCCTGTATGGGTCATTCACTTAAGAGTTGGACTCGATGATCCTGGTGGGTCCCTTCCAGCTCAGAATACGCTGTAATTCTGTGATTAAATGGTTGAATCAAGCCAGTGGCTTGCTGGTATGAGGAGAGGTTTTAATTCTTCCTTTCCATCCCAAACTCTGCATACTCCTGAGCTGGACCTAATTACTTGCCTTACCCTTTACCTCTGAATTACAAGGAAAGTAACTCAGGAAAAAAAAGTGGGTTGTTTTTTGACAGTTTATCAGGATGGAAGGTTAAGGTGGGCATCTATGCTTGACTGAGGAAGCAGGTGGGGCTTTGAGCCAGGAAATCAAAGAAGCAATTGAATCCCATCTCTTGACAGAGGCTGTTATATATGTGCTTCACTTTCTCATAATACATAAGTTCTTGCAAATCTCACAAAAAAGACAGGAAAATAGAAAAAGAAACAGATACTTCTAGGCTCCCAAAAAGGAAAAAGTTGAAGCTTGTGCTTTGTTTGGCACCAAAAAGTTCAGGTCTTTCTAGGCCTCATTGGTTCTGATACTGGTTTTGACTATTTGCTTTTAATGGTATTCTTGCCGTTTTCAAATAATTAAAAAAAAAAAAAAGTAGTAACTGTATTTCAAATCTGTGAAACAATGTTTTGACTTAATGTTATGTGAGCTGAGTTCAGGACAGCTTTGGTCTCCCTGACGTTGCCTCCGTCAGAAAGTTAACTGTTAACCAGGATATGTGCTTTAGTTTTCACTTTTTTCCAGTTCTGAAGAGTGGCTCTTCAGATCTTCATTTCTCTTCTTCTTCCAGTTTGATTGTATTCTCTGAGAGGAATTCTCCTAAAGTGTCCTTCCTATTTGAATAGCAGTAATAGCAGGACATAGAAAGAAAATATAATTCCATATATACCCTCCTAAAAATATTTTGTGTTGTTCAACCCACTGCCACCTTTATAGCCCTTCTGACTCTATGTTAAACATTTTTTAGTGTTTTGCTCTGATGCATCAGTCTAAGATTATCTGGAAAAGTATTTTGATTTCCATTATAGAATATTTTGTAGCGGTATTGGCATATTTGCTTACTCTCACCTCAGGCCTTCACAAAAAGACAATATGTGCCATACTCCTTGAGCACTGGCTCATGTTGGTCTTGTATCACAGCTCTCAGAGCTAAGCCTAGTGCAGCTTGGAAAAGTGCACTGAATATCAGTGTGTCTGGGATATCAGGGCAAAATATGGGCAGTTAGTACTTTGTGTTTTTCTTAATGTCCAGCATAGCTTTTTTATGCTGCTGCATGAAGTACGCTGATTTTTCATAAAGAGCTGTAGTGGCTGTGTCTAAATTCATAAATACTATTGAGTAAGGCGTGGTATTAACCTGTACCAGCCCTTATCAGGTGGTTTGGAAGTTGGTTTGGCCACTTAATTTCATGCTGTTATGTCTCTGTAGAGTTTGGAAAAGTTTAAGTGACATGATTATAGCATTATTAAGCTGCCATAATTTATAAATGCAAGTCCTGAAATAGGGGATGATTATGGTGGGCAAAAGCAGTAGATACCTGAAGGGTTTGTAGTAGCTCTGTGTCCAACTGAGAGAGACTTATTTTTATGTGTCATGATGAAGACAATTTCATGTTATCCCCTTGAGGATGCCCTTTACAAGGCTGTATATAGGGGCCATGTGGAAGATCAGCACATCAAAGAGTATTTTGGCTTCTAGGGTGGCCCAGTATGAGCTGATTTTATAACTCTGTTCATCTTTTGTTTGGGTACTACCTATTGTAATGCAATCATACAAAAATCTAATTCATGAGGGGACCTCACACTTGCCATTATAGCCATCAGTTGCTGACAAATTAAAATTCATGTTTACACAGCATTCAAACGCTTAGAGTTTTTTAACAGCGTATTAAAAATTTACTTATTAATGTTACTCAACATTTTTCAGGAGAGAGGTACAGACTTTTTTTCCCTCCATAGCAGATTCTCTTTCTCTCCCCATCTTTCTTTTGAATTTCATTACAATTCCCACTCCTGGACTGTATGTACACTTTTGATTGACTGGTTTTATTCAGTTGCACTTGTAAAGTAATAATATTCCAGGGCCAAGTAAACATAACACTCTGTGTAGATGAACATGAGCAGAGCGTGACAGTTTACCAGTCGCCAGTTGACCAGTTGAGAGTGTCAGTTTGCATCTGCATGCCCTGTAAGGGTCAGTGAGGTCTGATTAAGTTGTTTGCCTTGTAGATCTCAAAAGATTTAGAATATCTTTCAGGAACATGTCCAGAGATTGATGTTTGCACCCAAGTAATTCGCAAAATCAGTTTTCAAGTAAATAGAAATACAGCTGAGTTTTTCACACGAGAAGTAACGCTAAAATGATGCTGGCATAATACATATATTTGTTTTTCCTTACAAAAACCACTTATATTATTTAGAGGCTGACAGAAATAAAGGACTTACCGTAGATCTATCTGCATTGTTCTGCTTGAATTGATGCAATTCATATAAAAAGATCAAAGGTTTTTAAATGAAAAGTTACTCCAGCATGTATGTTACAGTTTATGATGAGTTTTCTTTCTGTCATGACTTTGTGTAACCCACAATGACAATATGAAAACATTTGACTTTAATAAGAAGCAGAGACTTTGTGCAGGATGGAGAGTTTAACACAGTTAAGATACTTTATCAAAAAGGTTAGAACAACTTTTACTTTTCTCCATACCGTAAAAATAGAGTTTTAAGTATTTTTCTAGCTGCCGTATGTTGTCTGCCATGTAGTTTGCATGTTGACAGATCTGTAGATGGCTGTGAAATTTACTGAAAATAGCTAGTTGTTACAAATGTACAGACTGGAAAGACCAGAAATTACATGTGGGCTGTTAACACCCAATGCCTCTAGATGAAAACTAATTAAAAGAACAGATGTAGGTGTTTTCTGATTCCAGAAGATGCTGATGTTTACTTTTGTATTTTTGCTTTGTTCTTTAGTGAGATAGAAGATGAATTCAGCTGAAATCACTGATGACGATGAAGGTAAAATACTGTACTTGGTGTAATTTTTGATCAGGCAAAAATACTTGTTGAATTAAAGCCTTTGTTGTCTGATAAGGAATGAATTTGGATATAGACAAATTACATTAATCTTTTTAAAAAAGCTATCTGAAATGCGTCATTATCTACGTTACTCATTATATTTTCTGCTCTACATCCTTTATGCTTTAGATCCTTCTTTGGGGAAGAAACTGTCATTTACTGGAAAAGTGAATTTGACACTGGGGTGGCCTCGACATACACTTATCATAGAAGTCCTAAAAAATGATGATGGTCTTCCAAACATGTTTTCATAAAAAGAAACCACAAAAGATTTTGTTAAGGGTGTCATGGTTTTCTGGAGAGGGTGCTTTATCTTTCTATACCTTCTCTTTTTCCAGTAAAAATTCCTAAAAAAAATGTGAAAGTAGAAACAGAAAATGAAGATGAAGCTCTAGACTGCTCAGTAACATCCAGATCTGCTGAGAAACACTCACTGGATGGCACAGTTACTTGCCTACAGGATTCCAACAAACGGAAACAGACCTCACTTGGTTGTGATGGTTCAGGAGGCCAGCAAGATGCCTTACCCAGCGTGAAGAAAAGACGCTTTACGCAAGAGGTGACTTCTCTATACAGCACTGTGATTTTCAGTTCATATTTCTTAGGCTAAATTCATTGCTGCTATTAGTAAAATGCAAGTCTTTTAACTTGATTTGCATTGAAAATGCATTTGATGGAAATGTGGCTAATCTTAAGCCAGTTTTCACACGTGTCTGGGTATTCTGTAAATAATGTGGGAGCGATCATACTCATGAAATACAGTTACAGGTTAATTCATTCATGTGAAGTATGTTTTTGTTGTTTGTCAGAGAACGTAGGAGCAGGCAGTGATTTAGAGTAACTGGACATGACTGATTACAGTCTCATGTCACACAGTCCTTCAGCCGGTTCCTCAGTGATAGAATTAGGGCTGTAATTCTTCCTTCTGTGACACAGATTTAACGTCAGTGAGACAAATATAAATTTGTGCATTACTTGAAAGATAAAAATGCAAGGATGCAGAAGACGTCAGCGCATCAGTAGCTGAATGTATTACAGCTTCTGGTGCAGCATCCCACTTGTGGCAATCCACATGAATGGGAAGGCCAGTCTCTTCTGTTACCCTGATCTAGTGTTTCACCTCTCTAGCGATGGGAGATTTTAATTAGTCTTTGCTGAAACTGAGCAAGTGTCTTTTTGTCCTTGTTCTTTTCAGTAGGGAGAGCAGTGATCTGTTCCTAGAAGAGTCTTCTGCATGTGGGAAAATTTGTGTGGTGATGTCCTTTCCAAGACTAAAATTCCCTGTTTGCAGCTCTTCTTCAGGACTCGCCTTACATTTTTGTTGCTCCCTTTTTCAAAGTCCTGAAAGACTAGTGTCCAGTGTTAGTCACATCTCTCCTGACACCTTCTAGAGCAGCATAATGACCTCCTGTTTTTCACACTCAGCACTTTATTAAAATAACCTCGATTCAAATTCATCCTCTTTTGAATAACTTCAGGCCCTGGGTTATATTTAGTTTGTGACCTACTCTAATGCACATATCCTTTTCTGCTGTCCTGCTACCTAGCCAGTTATTCCATGTTGTCTTTGCACATTTCATGTCTCCTTTCTAGCCATAGCTCTCTGTATTTCTTTTTCTTGACTCTCATCTCTCTGACTTCTCAGGGCTGTTTTTTTCCCTGAATGCCTGTGGTAGGTAGGTTTTAATCTTATTACACGGTTTCTTTCTTTTCCTTTTTCTTTTTACAATTGTTTCCTTACATTCAGATTCTTAAAAGAGCTTTATAATGGTCTCTAAACTGTGCGTGCTTTATATTTTACTGTTTACAATTTGCCATTAATACATTTTTTAATTTAATTTGAAATTAATTATAACTTTGGACTTATAATATCAGCAATTGACCTAGTAATAACAATGAAAATTCATTTTTGGCTGACCCCAATGAATCAGCATGTTTAGCTAAATAACCAACCAGAAACAGTCCTCAATCTTAATAGTGATTATTTTCAGGAATGTTGTGCTTGTAGTGTATTTTTACTACACATTGCATAGGCTTCTGTATATGATATAAACAGAGCTGTACTTTTTATTGGACTGGTGATTATATTACTAAATTACTTTCCATCTGAAGACATTTCATTTTTTTTTTAATTCTGAATGCCACTTCATAATCAGAAATTAATTTCCCCTGATTTTCTTTAAAAAAAAGTGTTTAGAAGATTGTAGGTTTAAAAAATTTATGTGCAAGACTTTTCCAAGTTCTCATGTGCTTGATAGAATCTTTTGATGTTTCTTGCTCGTACATTTTTTATTCTTTACTCCCACACTACAATATTATGTGCTGTGTTCTTACAGATATTTGGATTTTGTTTATTAAGCATATTAAAGGTCATAAATTAGCTGGACTAGAGCACTGAACAGAACAATAACTAAACAACTTTTAAAACTTGGCTTAGGACTCTGAGAATGCGAAAGACTATTTCACAGTTTCTTGTATTGGTTGATGTTCTCCAAAATACTCCATTTTGCAAATGTTCAAAGAGTGTTTAGAAAATAAAAAACTTACTGTGCAATTGTAGTATAAAAAGCAGCATTATCTTGTGTACACTGAGTCTCATAGAGCAATATCTTTGCTTCTTTTCTGATGGTACACTAGAGCTGATCATCTTAAATTGGTGTAGTGATATCTGAAATGCATAGATGTTTAAAAATCATGTTACAGAAAACTGATTAAAATATTAAATACTAGTTTAATTGGAGAATTTGCAAACAGCTGTGTATTTATGGTGTGGATGGTGCTGTTCCCAAATGGAAACTATAGAAAAGATAATTAAAAGCAAAAGGAAAGAAAATGAGAATGCATCTGAAGCAAAAAAAAGTCCTTAAATACAGACCCAAACGTTTTGTTATCTGTTAGCTGAACACTGGCTGTGTGTTTCTGAAATGCAGATAACCAAATCTGTCCTGCAATCAGATCCAAACCCTGTGAGCTACCTTAGTGAAAGGGCAGAAGTTCTGCTGCCATCACAGTGGAGATTTGCTGTAGTTCTTAACATGAGCTCCAGAGCACCATGTCCTCCAAAACTGATAATGCACTTTAACAGTCTCACCGTCAACGTGCAATAAGATACTTAACAATAAATTTGTGTTCTTTAATACACATTCTAATATTGCTTTGACCTGACATTTTGTGTGAGGTGTGCATTAATAGAAGTTACCCCCAAATTGCCAAGTTTTATTATGTAAATAATTAGGGAAAACAAACAGCAGGAGGTTAGGTGAGAACTGACAGACATCTGGTGGCCCATGGCAAGCTATTTGAGAAGGAATTGAATGAGTCATACACAGTATGTGAGGGAATATTTGGGATATTCTCTGTTAACAGGAGTGTTAGTGGAAAAGCTAGCTACCTGTGTCGCAGGTCGTTCTTTGTGTAAGAAATATTTACACAAAACAATAAAATAATTTGTAATTCATTTTAGGTGTCTGACTGGGGAGCAGGACTGTGTTTATTGTCAGTGGACATTTTCATGGCCTGCTTTCAGGTGATGTCTGTTTGGCAGAGCTCTGTTACCACCTGGAATTACCTGTTTCTCCACTGATGAGTATAGGTGGTATATGATAACTTCAGTCCCAGCATAGGAGCCTACAGTTAGGTGGGAGCAATATGGACCTCAGCCTGCTCACAGGTCTGTCTGGCTTCTGGTATTTTACAAGTCACAAAGAGCTGGTTTAGTTAGGGCCTATCATTCTGCTCTGGGTTATAAGCCACCCTTTAACAGCTGGTGGTGTTACAGGACTGGTTCCTCGCTGTCCTCAAAGCAAATGTGCTTTACTGGGAGTGGGAATGGAGTGGGACAGTCTTCTAAATGGGACCTGGAGGTCAGGTGTCCTAGGCACCACCATGGTTAGGGATTCTGCACACTGTGAAAAATATCACCTTTACGTTACGCTCTCATTTGATCATGTCTCCATCCACATCCCTTTGGATGTGAAAACACGAGGTTTCCTATGTAGGGTCATATGATGTGAGTGAGAGCAGAACTTGGAAACACAGCTTCAATTTAATTGAGTGCTGGTTTCTAAAGCTGGAGTGGAAACCAGCTTGTTCTTTCTGAGCCCCTTTTGAGTATACATTGCATGAGAAATTAAAAAGTTATTAGAGTCAATTTGTCACTGCAGTTAAGCAGATGCCAAGTGTGAGTACACATACGGACCACATTGATTTCATGAGTTACAGTTCTGTTTTTTCAGAAAGAAACTTTAATTCAAATTCCTTAATGCACGACATAGTGTGGGGTCTTCACTAGAATTTCAAATTTCTTGTCGCTCTCAGCTCAGACCTTAAGTCTGTGTTTAATTTCTTTTAATATTTGAGTGCAGATTCTGTAGTTTTTTATCTAATTAATGTTCTGTAGAAAAAGCCAAGAAAAATATTTCAGTACGGTCTTCTAAAATCTGGGAGTGTTTTCTTATGTTTGAATTCTGTATGTTGGATTTTGATTCTGTAGTATCTGCTTAACTTCTTAAGAATTACTTGCAATATCCATGTGTTTGCAAAGAAAAAAAAATACCAAACACCCAAGCCCTGCATATTTCCATGTGAGATGATGAAAATGTTTGGTTCCAATTTCAAGCAATGAGGAAGAATTATGAATTATTGAGAACATTAATTCCTTAAGAGGTCATTACTATGTTTATATAAATAATTTAGAAAAGTAGAAACCCGTGAGTCTAAACTTCCTGCATTTCAGAAATAAAGGAATCTCAGGCTTCCTTTTTTAAAAAATAATATTAAGGTACTTTTCACTTTGTTTTTAAGTTTTTAATATTTAAATAGAATACCTTTTAAAAATTAAGTAATTTTTGGAATTTGTTCGGGAGTTTTGCACCATTAAAAAGATTTTTAAAAAGCCCCTCTATATAAACCTTTCACATCAGAAAGAAGAGAATAAGCGTAATTTTTTG
Organism: Calyptomena viridis; assembly: GCA_013390005.1. NCBI lineage: Eukaryota > Metazoa > Chordata > Aves > Passeriformes > Eurylaimidae > Calyptomena > Calyptomena viridis. The sequence continues at coordinate 407,368 of WEIV01002824.1, forward strand.
TGTTTTATAGCCTTTTGTTACATTTTCAAAAGCTAACCTAAAGAGAGTGCTGGAACATTAAAAGCAGTTGTTGGAGGCAGTGGCAAGGTCACAGGACTAGGAGTCAGAAAATCTAGATGCTATTCTTGGCTCTGTTGCTGACTTGTTGCCACCCAAATTCTCTACAGCCCAAGATCCTCATATGCAAGGTGAATGATACGTAACTTGGGAGAGTATTTAGGGCTCTGTGGGTAGAGGGTATGAAGAATTACTATTGCATTTCTATTCCATGGAGAAAGCTGTGAGCCAAAAAACAAAACCAAAAAGAAAACCTAAATAATATTCTACTGTATTTTTATTTTTCCTAGCAAATTTATTAATTTTGATTATCTAACACAAGTTCCTTGGAGAAAATTTGACTTTATATATTTATGTAACAGTGCCTGCTTAAGAGGCACATATTTATAACTAATATTTTTAAGGCAGTCTTACTAATGCAATGTTTATTTATTTGAAGGGCTCCCTTTCAAACATGAGGAACAGAGATACTGGCTCACCCACTCAGGTAAATGCAGAGCAGCCAAACAAGAACAAGAATTCTAATGTAACATGGCTCTGTGAAGAAGAATCCTTCAGTGACATAATCACTCCATCTTATAAAAAACCTCTCTATGGCATCTCACACAAAATCACAGAGAAGAAGAACCCACCAGGAGCAGAGCAGTTTTCTTCTTATGAGTTGTTTGAAAAAATCAACCCCAGCAGTCCCTCGCAAATTCGGACTTTGAACGACCAACGCAAAAGAGACTCAGGCACAGCCATTGCTGTAGCAGCAGCCACAGCAGATTCAGACTCAAATATATATTCTTTGATACAGAAAATGTTTTACACGCTTAACACCCTCAATACCAATATGACTCAGCTTCACAGTAAAGTTGACCTGTTGTCTCTGGAGGTCAGCAGAATTAAAAAGCAAGTCAGTCCAGCAGAGTCCGTTGCAGACTTCAAGCCTCCCCCCGAGTACCAGCTGACTTCTACGGAACTCAAACAAATCATGGATCAAAGCACATCAGGTGGAGACCTGGCTTGTCGGTTGCTAGTGCAGCTCTTCCCAGAGCTCTTTAGTGACGACGAGTTCGGCAGGAGCTGCAGTGCATGCGGCTTTCTCAACAAAAGGAAACTTGAATCTCTTCATCTGCAGCTTATCCGTAACTACGTGGAAGTTTGTTATCCTTCTGTGAAGAATACAGCTGTGTGGCAGTTGGAGTGTTTGCCTCAAGTCAATGATTTTTTCAATAGATTTTGGGCTCAAAGGGAAATGGAAAACAGTCAGCAGAATGTGCAATCATCCAGTTTTTATGAGACTGAGCAGGTCGAATCCTCTCATTTTATGGAGGATAAAGAGCAGGAGGAAGCTTTGTCCTTGGACAGAAGTAATGTCATTGCCTCAGATTACATGCTGGATGCTCAGGATCTCAATGAATTTTTAGATGAAGCTTCTTCACCAGGGGAATTTTCTGTTTTTTTGTTACACAGACTCTTTCCAGAACTCTTTGACCACAGAAAATTAGCTGAAAGATACAGCTGCTTTGGCGACTCTGGAAAACAACTGCTGGATCCTCATCGACTTCAAATAATCCGTAGGTACACTGAAATTTACTTTCCAGATGTACAAGAAGAAGAAGCCTGGCTGCAGCAGTGTGTTCAGCGAATAAACGATGAGCTTGAAAGTACATACATGGATGGAAGTGAATGTGATCAGATGAGAGATGACTGTTACGATTCTTCTAGTTTACCAGATGATGTGTCAATCATAAAAGTGGAAGACAGTTTTGAATATGAGAAACCTGGCAGACGGTCAAAAAAAATTTGGCTTGTACCCATAGATTTTGACAAACTTGACTTTCCCCCTCCTGATTTTGATGTCCCTGTCCCAGATTACCTGTTGAACAAAGAACAGATTAAAAGCATATATGAAAGCAGTCTTTCCATAGGCAACTTTGCCTCTCGGTTGCTCGTCCTCTTATTTCCTGAACTATTTACTCATGAAAACTTACGGAAGCAATACAACTGTAGTGGATCATTAGGCAAGAAACAGCTTGACCCTACTAGAATTAAATTAATTAGACATTACGTGCAGATACTGTACCCTAGAGCAAAGAATGACAGAGTGTGGACATTAGAGTTTGTTGGGAAGCTTGATGAGAGGTGTCGACGAAGAGACACGGAGCAAAGGCGCTCGTACCAACAGCAACGGAAAATCCACGTACCAGGGCCTGACAGGAGGGAATTTCTCACCTATGCAATAAACCCTGAGAGGTTTCGAGAGGAATTTGAAGGGCCTCCACTGCCACCAGAAAGAAGCAGCAAGGATTTTTGCAAGATACCACTCGATGAACTTGTCGTTCCTAATCCAGACTTCCCTGTGCCTTCTCTGTATTTGCTGTCTGATAAGGAGGTAAGAGAGATAGTGCAGCAGAGCCTGTCGGTTGGCAACTTTGCTGCCAGGCTTCTTGTAAGACTCTTTCCTGAACTCTTTACTCCGGAGAATCTGAGACTGCAATACAACCATTCAGGTGCTTGTAATAAAAAACAGCTTGATCCCATCAGACTGAGACTGATCCGTCATTACGTGGAGGCAGTTTATCCTGTGGAGAAAATGGAAGAAGTATGGCATTATGAATGTATACCGAGCATTGATGAAAGATGCCGGCGTCCTAACAGAAAAAAGTGTGATATACTGAAAAAAGCAAAGAAAGCAAAAAAAGTGACAGGCTCCTTAAATTGCTAAGACTTTGACCACTAAATTATTGTCAAGATTGTGCTTTGGTTTAGACTGAAGGGCCTGTCAGGAGCTGAGTGTGCTCAGCATCTGGGACAGTCAGGCACTAAACTTGTTGCGTTTCAGTGTGTGTTGCATCTCTGTTGACACCGCAGCAGTGGGAAGTGGCTTACTACATTTGTACATGGGTAAAGACCATCAGTGACAGAGCTATCAATGACTCGCTAAGAGCATGATGTTCACTGGTGCAAATACATGTATTGAAACTATTACTCCACTCCCCATCTCTGCATCTTCTTTTTCTATCACTTTATAATAATAAAGAATTTTTTTTTGAATGGTTGTGCTCTTCAAGGGCAGTTTTTCATTATACCTTTATAAACAGTATTGCTATTAATTCGGATTTTGAAATGTAGACTAAACAATTTAAATTTGATAGTTCATTGGAAATCATTGGGACATTAGACTTTGCTTCTGCAGTAACTGTAGCTTCACATTCGTTTTTTTCTTCATGATACTAAGGTACTGAAAGTAATAATACCGTGTGTCAAAGAGTGGGTCAGAATGGTGTAATTTACATTTTTGACTCTTACCCAGGTTGTATTTCTAAAATCAAGAATTAACTGTTGAAGAATTGAGACGGGAGCATAGACACTGTGTGAATTTTTTTTATATTGACACCGCAAACTTGATTCTGCCCCTGTGAGTTCTTTTATTGTTTTGTGTGGTATAACTGCTGGAGGATGGCTTGTCTGAGCAAAGTCAGCAGAACAGACCCAAGCCTACCCTCATGCAATGTCTTCCCATCACCTGCTTGCTGCCCTGTTTGTAAAACAGCAACAGCAAAAAGACCTGAAAAAAGAACTTAGAAAAATTATAGACCTTAATTTCTATCCAAATCGTGATTCCAAAGGTTTCCAGTGTGTTCATATTGAATTGCACATATAAAAAGTATGTGCAAAGATGGGTTTGGGATAAAATTCAGTGTTTCGGATAGCAGACTATAGAGCTGTGGTAATGTAACTCCTTTGCGAGAATGCAGCAGCATCTAGATATTTTGGGTGTAGGGACACTGAATTCCCTCACTTTGCCAAATTGTTTTAGTGTAATTAGTAGCTATTTGGAGACATAACTGTGTATGTATAACTAAGATTTGTATGGTCAAGTTTGCATCATTAGTATGTTCAGGTGTAACAAAGACCATCCAGAACCCAATGTGAATTTTCTGTATGACTTGTCACTGGAGAGTGCTGCTTTAAAACTAGTTTCCTCTTTCTTTTTTATTATTAATACTGATAGAAATGGTGAGAGAGAGTCAAATGAATTTTTAGGAGAGTAAAGATAGTGACTGCTTACAGACATCACTGGAACACTTTGGAGCAGTTGTTGATGTTCTCTGTGGTCCTTTTCTGTTTACTTAGATGGGTCATAGTATCAAATTTTAAGTCAGTTCCAGTGTAATTTTCTATTTTAGCATTTTTAAGAAAGTAAAAATATTCGATATTTTAACTTCAGATTTTTAGAATTTATTGTTCGTAGACTCATATTGATCCCTTTAAAAGGAAAACAAAATGTTTTTTCCTGATGGCAAGAACTAGTAAAAGTATTATATTAAACCAGGAGTAAATTATAGATAGTAGTATTTGCTCATTTTGCCCATATGGTAGAAACATTCTCAAAGAATGTATGAATAAAGTCATGAATGTACTAAATAACACACTGATACTGTTTATATCCATTTAAATGTTTCCTGTTGGTTTAAATAATAGCAGACTATGCTCAAAATGGATATCAGAGTGAATATGGCTATAATAAATCAAAACAGTTTTACCAAAGATAAAGAACTTATACCACAATGTCTGCATCTGTTCATTTTAGTGCATAAATTTAGCAAATTGAATGTATCAGAAACCAAGATTTTTTTCTTGTAATTGTATGCTACCTAGAACCTCTGTAAAATTATTTTACGTGCACTTTCATGGGAGATACAAAATAACAGAAGATACTAACAGCTGTTTAATTTGTGGTTGCAAATGGCTGGCCAGAAGGTAAGAAATACAATTATATTTTCTTATCTTAATGTCATACATGTTTTACCACTTAGTGATGTCAAAGCTCCCAGAAGAATTCAACATATATTAAACTTTTTTACAAGCGATAGATATTACTAGCTAGCATGCAAGTTCAAGATATACTGGCTTTTACTGTATATGTTGATATTAAGTAAGAAAATCAGTCCATTCGTATTACCTACGAAGTAGTGAAAGAACAATTTTCAGTTTGTAAAATGACATTTTCAAAAGTGGGTATAAAAATATTTTTGTTGTATTTTTTTCTCTTCTAATTGCTGCATACATTCCTTTTGTCTCACTCTTCACAACCCTTTCATGATTTGTGTGATTGTATGTTTTACAACTGATATCAAGAAAATGCAGACCTATAAATAGTGACATAGTTCACTAACAAAAGCTCTTGCAGTGCATCTGAAGTACAGCCACTTCATCCAGTTGGTCAATCTTGTAAATAAATTAAAGGTATATTATTTTCATACAAGGGGAATGTTGTCTGGTGATTGTTTGAGTACGAGCAGGATTTTTTTCCTATAAAGTCTGTTACCGAGATCTGAGATAACCTTAGCTAGTTGGACAAATATATAAATGAAAACACCATGGATTGCTGGAGTCATTTTAGAATATTTTTTCTGTCTTTCAGACTTCTTCTGAATAGCAAAATAAACTTGCAATTTTGAAAGCACAGCTAGGGTAGGAGAGTTGCTAGATACTGACACATTTGGCACATATGTAGCCATGCACTGACTTCTTATTGCTGAGCATTGCTTTCTACCTATCACATCAAGAAACCCTGTTAAGTTGAATATCAGCTTTCAATAAGTATTAAATAGCTCATGTCTAAGCTTTCTAAAAGAAAGAGTGTAGTCTATCACAAATTCTTTATTTTTGCATCTTAGCATTTTCTACAATGTAAAAATTTCTGTGCAAGTTCTGTAAAAGACTTAGAACATCAAAACGGAGATGCAGGAGGCATCAGTTTATTGCCTGTTAACTGTATTCAGCTGACACACAACAAACATTAGCAAATGACAAAAATCTTCACTTGAAATGACTTCTTTATGCTGATGGAGTACAGCCAGTAGTGTTTCCTGTTCTAAGAAATGTTTGTGAAAAGTTTGTGACTGTTTTTTTCTTATCTTCAAAATGAATATAATTTATTTCTAGGTACATTTTTTAAAACCTGTCATCTGTCTCTTTTCAGTTTGATGTAATAGCAGTTTATGTAATAGCAGTTAATTCCAAAGAATTGTGCTTTTGATGCTCTGCAAAGGCACACCAGATCTTATTTCATGCTGGAAGGGGCTAACATGAATTCTGCATCCCCAAGAAGCCCAGACAATAATATGCAGGTTTTATTCGTAATTTATTTTTTTAATTCAGTTTTTGTTTCATTGATTAGAGGGATGTGAAAATTCAATGTCTTAAACTTGCCTTGAGGACAGGGCATATATTGACAAGTATTCTTACTTATCAAGCACATTTTACTTGATTGCACTTAAAATTTTTTGAAGAACAAGTATGGCAGGTCCAAGTCTAGGATTTTTCTGAGTAAATGAAACCAACTCCATCACTGTCATTGTCAACATTTCTTTACTGCCTTGGTTTGCCTTTCTGATTTTTCTCCATTGTTACTGCAACTCAGCAGCAATGGAGTCACATATTTTTCCTCAGGAACATTCTGAAAGCCGCTTTTTAAATGTGATTGAAATTGATAATATGAATAGATAAAGTGATGGTTTAGTTTCCTCTTCTAATTCTCTCTTAAAATTGACTTTGCTAACAAAAGGAGAAAAAGTAAGAAATGCACGTTTGCTTGTCTTCATCCTTTCCTGTCTACTTTTTTGTCCTAGTAAATGTTAAGATAGATAAATTCCTAGTGGCAATGGTGCTTTTGAAATCCTCCCTCCATTATAAAGGTCATCCATCTAAGCTCACTGCTAGTGATAGTCTTAATTTCTTACAGAAGTATCTCATAGAATGCATAATACTCGTCTTTGTCACATCTCACATAAATCCTGTTCAGTGAGGACATCCCATAGAAGAGAAATAAAGCTGTTTTTTCCCCACTTCTCCCCTTTCTTCCCCATCCCACCCTAAGACAAAGGTGAGTAGAGCAAACCTGGTTTGTTTTTGTTTAATTATGTTTTCATTAATTTCTGTTTTAAAATTTAGTGGAACTTCCCACTCAAAGTGGGCAAAATCACCCCATGTCCAGTCACACTAAAATTGATGTTAATAGATGGGAACAAATTATTACTGAATACTGGAGGAAGATCAGCTGATTAGTATCTACACATACCACATACACAAATGTCCAGTAATCATTCCCAATTTCCTTCACAAATTTCATTATAGCAAAACAACTGTTTGTCATTGTTTTCAGAGGCATTTTGTAGCCTTGTGTATTAGTGCTCACTTCTCTGGAAGGCAAAATACGCCTTTAATCATTACACTTTCAGGAATGTGTCACTTTGGTTAGCTCCTAAGGTAGTGTGTTAGCAAGGTCTACAAATGTTTCCAGTGAAAAGAAAATCCCAGGGTACCTGTCAGCAGTAGGAACAAGTCACTTCAGAGGACCACATCCAAGTTTGACCCCTTATATAAAACCTAGAGTTTGGTGTTATGTCATTAATGTTGTCCCTTATTTCTCTTGCTCCCTGTCTCTCCTTGTTCCAAGAATTTTAACAAAACAGGGTCTCCCTCCTTGCAGTGGTTGTCTACATGCAGAAGCATTGGAAACCTATGAATTTTAGCCTTAGCAGTACTCAGATTTGCATGGCTCGGACATACACCCCTTTTGCATTCCTTTCCCCAGCATGCCATCATAGACTGACCGTCACAACTAGCCTGTTGAACACTGTAATTTGATAGGTGCTGAAGGTGGACTGACATGCCATTACAGGAAAAAAACAAACAACCCAACCCCAACAAACAAAACAACAAAAAAACAAAAACCAAGAAACCCCCCCCCCAAAAAAAAAACAAACACCAAAACCAACAACAACTGCACACAAAAAAAACCCAACAGAAACACTTTGATGCTTTTCTGTTCCATGAAAAAATTGTCTATTTTGGGGGGCCACAAGCATCAGGGTATAGCCCCTTTCTCTCTGTTAGTCTGTAGGCAGCAGAACTCGGAACCTATTCAGGGGTGTCAGTATGTGCCTGCTTTAGTTGACCAGGCTCTCTTCTGCCAGATCCGAGTACAACTCCTGCGTGAGCAATTCCCTGTTATTCCTTCACAGTATCCTCCCTCCCGTTCCCTGCTCCATAACACAGCCTGGCCCACACGCAGCAAATGCTGCAGGTGTGTAGCATTTCTCCTGCAGCAGGCGAGACATGGAAAGCTGCCAGATAATGCTGCATCCTGTGCCAGGGACAACAGGGTCCTGTACCCCCAGTCTGTCTTGCCTGCCTCTTACAGGACCAGGCAAAGTCATCTGGATCAGGTCATCCCTCTGTGCGAGGGCAGGCACACTGGCCATTCTGGGCTCCATGCCTGACAGCCGGCATGAGGTTGGATTTGTCTGTGGGTAATGCAGAGGTGGCTTGGACACCACAGTCATCTGGGCAGCCTCCTGTGAACTTGTCAGTCACTTCTCGAGTTGTCCAAGTCTCCCTTTTTGACTCTGCAGTATCTCCTGGAAGAAGGCCTTTCATATAGTTCTGCCACCAGGCAGACCAAGAATGGCAGATGTCAATGTCCCGGAGCAGGAAATTAATTTCAGCAGCGGAAGGACAGAAAGGCTGATCACTTATCCAATTCACTGTCCATATTCTGAACTCTGAGCAGGAGGAGAAGCATTTGAGGATCTCTCACTACTCCATGCACAGTGACACTAGAGATTGGGTAGTGACAGACTCTCTGTTTCGGGACGATCGTTAAAACTTTTGTTTGATCACTTCTTACTACTTTGCCATGTCATCTGAGCAGACACTTGACCAGGTTATTGATGGACTCCATCATCTTAAATTCATGGCTGATGAAAGGAAGATGTTCAGCTGACTCCCAGATCCGTTTATGTATGATTTACGTGCACACAGTCTATCTGAGCCTACCTTGTCTAAAAGCCACCTGAAGATCCAGCAAAAACTCTGTTCCCACACCTCCCAAAATGCATGCTGCCCCTGCTTGCCTCCATTTGTTCAGTCAGTAACCAAGCCTTGCCTTTCTTTAGCTCGCAATTTTAGCTCACACAAAGTTTAAAGGCTGCAGAAACAAGTGCAACCTGCTTAGCAATGTCTGACCCCAATAAAAAGGTCTGATCAATAGAGAAGCTTATCCAGGACACATCAATGTAGCCAAGCAGAACAGCTACTTAGCTTCCTCCTGTCATAGTTCTCCTCTGAGATCACCCTGCCTTGTGACTGAAGCTTTCTATTTTGAAGCATATGGGTACAGTTCCCTCTCCAACCATTTCAATCCTGAAACCACAGAGGGTTGTCTCATGCGTCACAAGACTCCTTAGGAAGTCTGCTTTTCTTTTCCTTTATTCACACCAGTAGTGGATCAATACTTAATATGTATCAAAGCCTGTTTCTACCTTCCCTGTCAGTGAAGTTGCAGTTTTGATGGCAGATAGAATCACAGAACGGTTTGTGTTGGAAGGGACCTTTAAAGATCATCTAGTCCCAATCCCTCTGCCATGGGGGCATGGACACCTTCCACTAGACCAGGTTGCTCAAAGCCTCATCCACCCTGGCCTTGAACGCCTCCAGGAATGGGGCATCCACAATTTCTTTGGACAGCCTGTTTCAGTGTCTCACCACCTTCATCATAAAAAGAAAATTCTTCGTTATATCTAATCTAAATCTGTCATCTTTCAATTTAAAACCAGTGTCCCTTGTCCTGCCATTACAGGCTCTGGTAAAAAGCCTCTGTCATTGTTAGGAGAGGGCTAAGTCTTGATCACTTGCACTCATATACTTTAGTTTCCCATAGGCTTTTCCAGACATTAAAAATCTAAGGTTTTGGCCTAGTATTGTATTTACATTCTGTCCAACTCAAAAAATTACCCTGCTAAGTGGTCTTTCTTATGTCCATGGTATCCAGGGATACAACTTTCCTCCCCATCTTGGATGCCAAGGAAGTGTTGACTATTTTTTTTGCTGTTGTTGTTGTTAATGTTTTTATCCTACGCAGAACAGACCCCTTCAGAAACTTAATTTCTTCACATCCATGCTTTATCTATCCCCAAGCCCTAAAGCATTCCTGGCATTCATGAGTGAGGTCCTATTCTGGCCGTGTACACTCTGGTGTAAGTTACTACTGGCAGTGTGTAGATACTGACAAGCATTTGACAGGTAACGAGTGCTTGCTGACCAGCAACTGGAGCTCACCAACATATTACAACACACCTTTCTATACTTGTTACTCTCAACATCCCTGGAGATTATGGGCACCACTTAGAACAGCAGGGATAAGTGCAACTGGGGAACGGAGGATACATCTTGTTTATTTCCCTGACAGTTGGCACAAGCTCCAACAAAGTGGAGAAAGCAATGCCCACAATGAAAGTACGACCTGCCATCTTCCTCTGGGTGCTTGCTATGATGAATCCTTTCACTTCTGCAGTGTAAGGATCTCTAAAATCCCCTAGGATCCCCTAGGATCATGGCCTCTTAAGAACAATTTTTTTTTTAAAGGTAAAACATTAACTAGACATGTATCTCATTTTTAAACATCTACACAGTCAGAAAAAAAACCACACCAAATGAAACTAAACAAAACCCCCAAAACCAGCCAAATAAAAAAACAGATTTTAGCTATTTTTGAAGAAAGCTAGAAATTATTTTAAATCCTACACTCAGCAGCCACCACTCCTGAGGCTACGGACAGGTACATCCTGCTTAAACACAGCCATCAAATAGCTGTTGGCATGAAAGAAAAAGTGTCCTGGAGTATGCTCCTGCTCCCCTATTTTGGGCTACCTTCTTCCCTCTGGGCTCTCCAGACTAGGTTGGGAGCAGACCTCAAACTGGATGAACAGCAGCTACCTGGTCCTACTGGCCAGCTTTCCTGCAGACACACACCTGCATGTGGCTGTCTAAAAACATACGAACAGAATAAAAATTCTGTGTGCTTCACATCCAACAATTTGCTCATGTTGAGAGAAGCATAAGTTTAACATCACCAATCCAAGTGGTTAGTCCTGAGATACCTGTCCTAAGTGACAGTATTTTTCTGTAGTAATACAGACATGAGCTTTCCATTCCAGTAGGGTCTGACCTTTGCTCAGATCTTTATACCACCTAAGTATTAAATATCCTCTTAAATACCACAATGAAATTAATACGTGACAATCTGAGGTTTCATCTTCCTCTGCGTGGTTACTTAACAGTAAAAATCAGCAGTACTACACACATCTCCTCACTGATCTCTCTTCCCAAAAGAGCAGAGTATAGCTGTCATGGTTCACTCTTAACTTCCTGACACACCTGGTGAGAAGAGCAGTCTGGCTGAACAGAGAGCTTTTGCTAGAACTCAGGAATAAAAGGAGAGTTTATGACCTTTGGAAGAAGAGGTAGGCAACTCTGGAGGACTATGAGGTTGTTCTGAAGTTTTGCAAGGAGAAAATTGGAAGAAACTAGAACTTGATCTGGCTATTGCCATGAAAGACATTAAAAAATGTTTCTACAAATACATTAGCAACAAAAGGTGGCGTAAGGAGAACTGCATCATTTATTGGATGGATACGGGGGTGAACGTAGTGACAACGAAAGCTGAGGTACTTAATGCCTTCTTTACCTCAGTCTTCAACAGTAAGACCAGTTGTCCTGCAGGTACCCAGTCCCCTGAGCAGGACAACACGGACGGGGAGCAGAATGAAGCCCTCATAATCTAAGGGGAAATGGTCAGTGACCTGCTACACTATTTAGACACACAAGTCTACGGTGCTAAATAGGACTCCACCCAACGGTACTGAGGGAGCTGGTGGAAGAGCTCACTGAGCCACTCTCAATCCTTTGGCAGCAGTCCTGCCTAACCAGAGAGGTCCCAGATGACTGGAGTTCAGCCAACGTGATGCCCATTTACAAGAAGTGTTGGAAGGAGGATCTGGGAAACTACAGGCCTGTCAGCCTGATCTCAGTGCTGGGGAAGGTCATGGAGCAGATCATCTTGAGTGCCACCATACGGTACACGCACGACAACCAGGGTAAGTCCTGTTTGACCAACCTGATCTCCATCTATGATAAAGTGACCTGCTTAGTGGATGATGGAAGGGCTGTGGATATTGTCTACCTGGCTTTAGCAAAGCTTTTGACACCAGTTTCCACAGCATTCTCCTGGAGAAACTAGATGCTCATGGTTTGGATGGGCGCACTGTTTGCTGAGTGAAAACTGGCTGGATGGCTGAGCCCGGAGAGCAGTGGTGAAAGGAGTCACATCCAGCCAGTGGCTGGTCCCCAGTGGGGATCCCCAGGGCTTCGTATTGGGGCCAGCCCTGTTCGTATCTTCAACAATTATCTGGACGAGGGGACCATGTGCTCCCACATTAGTTTACAATATTACACTCAGTTGGGTTAGGAAGGCTCTGCAGAGGCTCAGCTGGGCCGAGGCCAACGGTACGAGGTTCAACAAGGTGAAGTGCTGGGTCCTGCACTTAGGTCACAACCCCCTGCATCGCTACAGCTGGGGAAAGAGTGACTGGGAAAGGACCTTGTGGTACTGGTTGGCAGCAGCTAAACATAAGCCAGCAGTGTGCCCAAGTGGCCAAGAAAGCCAATGGCATCCTGGCCTGTACCAAACAGTGTGGCCAACAGAACAAAGGCAGTGATTGTTCCCTTGTACTTGGCACTGGTGAGGCTGCACCTCAAATCCTGTGTTCAGCTTTGGGCCCCTCACTACAAGAAAGACATTGAGGTGCTGGAGGGCAATGGAGCTGGTGAAGGGTTTAGAGCACAGGTCTTATGAGGAGCGACTGAGGGAGCTGGGATTGCTTAGCCTGCAAAATGGTGGCTTAGAAAGGAGCTTTAGGAAGCTGGGAGTTGGTCTCTTCTCCCACGTAACAAGAGATTGGACAAGAAACACACCAGGGGAGTTTTAGATTGGACATTAGGAAAGATTTCTTCAGTGAAAGGGTTGTCAAGCATTGGAACAGACTGCCCAGGGAAGTGGTGGAGTCACCACCCCTGGAGGTATTTAAATGACATGTACATCTGGCACTTAGGGATGTGATTTAGGGGTAGACTTGGCAGTGCTGGGTTAATGGTTGGACTCGACAATCTTGTCTTTTCCAACCTAAAGTATTCTATGATTCCCTGTCATCATGAAGTTTCCTGCTTAAAAATATGCCACTGCAATCAGTATCCTTCTGTAATCTTGGTATAGCAGCAGCATATATAAGCATGAAGTTGGTATTGTTAACCAACACTAATAATGAAAAAGGAAACAATTTTACATAACTGGTGGCTTTAGCCCTACTTCATGAATATAGAGATAAAGCCATTCTGCTTGTTGTGATGTCAGCTTTAATGTAACCTTTCTGCTTAACGAAATTAGACATCAATTAGTGATCAAATCAGTCTTTATTGGTTCATTATTTTTAAGAAACTGCCTGGAAATACAAGTGTTGGATCTTTTAACCTACAGTATCATGAAACAAAACTACCAGCAAAAAGTGACAGGTTTATTGCATGATTATTGATGTATGCAGCAGAGGGAGATAACACAAGCCCTTGAAAAAGGGTACTGCAATTTTGTTTAACCAAAATTTGTATTTAACAAAAAATATGGTTTTCTGCAAAAGTCTTATGCTACCACATGCAACCCTCTGTTACTTAAGTACATCCTGTTTGGGCACTTTTAAGCTTTTCCAACGCCTCAAAATTACTTTGTATTTTTCACTTTCAGTTTTGTCAGATAATTTTTTTAAGACTACCCGCATAACTACAGCAGTTCCTGTTTCTTTATCTTCACCTACTATGAGATCCAGTGTGTCACCAACTTTCACCTAGAAACAGCAAGAGAAGATGAGTGAATATAAATATTTCCTGGGCAAAACAAATCCCCAGAATATATATCCAATTTCAATTTCATTCCTTTCTTTGCATTTAATATTCTTATCTCATGGGAGAGGAGGCAGGCAGACAGTATTAAACCCACTATAGATCCTCCAGCTACAGACTTCTAAGAAAACCATGGCAATAAGCAATTAAATGTCTCATGACCTTCCCTGACAAGAGCTTCACCCTTCCTGTTATACAACCAACACCTGACTTGTGAAAAAGGTGTAATGTATGGGGTTTTCTTCCTGAAGGGTGCTTCCCACCCATCTTTTTCTATCAACACAGACAGAAATTAGCAAAATGCAAAGTTCTCACTCCTGTTTTTAAAACAGTTTAAAGCGTTTTAAAGAACAGAGTGCTCACCAACTGCTAGTGCTCCTCTCAAAGGTCACAGAAGCAGTACATCCCTCAAAACCTAGCCATAACTTTACGGGATCAGGAATCAAAACTTCTCATCATATTTCCCTTTGATGATAGTAACCACAACCAAGGAACACCCTCACATAAAGGAAGGGTGGGTAAAAGGATGTTTATGACAATTCTAGTGAGCTCTGCTGTCGAAGAGTACAGCCTGCAACCCTTCTGGCTCTTCTCCTAAGTGTGGTCCTATGTGCTCTATTATACATACAATAACCTTTCCTGAGCTACCTCAGCTTCAATCCCTTTCTATCATCACACTTTTTCTTTAATCATGTGCATGCCCACCAACATCTCAGATTTAATCATCCCTACTCCATCAACCTTGCATATATATCATCACTTCTCTCAGCAACTTAGAATGTTCTGTCCTTGCTGCCTTCTCCCGACTTTCAGCCTTAGATTTGAATCTCCAACAACACAAGCCTCCTGTTTGCCTCAGGGAATAATGTTTTACCTGGGGAATCATAGTCACACACCCCCTGCCCAAAGCTGGAAGTGGTGTTAGCAATGCTATGCATTCATATTTGCAGGGTTATTTAGAGGGAGAAGGTCATGCCTTAGCTATTTTCCTGTACTGTATTAAAAAGATTTAAATTTTAAGAAGACTTACAGTTCTACTTTTCTTCCATAGTTTTTCTCCATTCAGCCTGAGTTCATTATTGTAGAATGCATCTTCTACTTTACTGAAGAAAAACAAAGTTTTATTGCAGTTACAGCATGCAGCAAACCAAATGCAATTGTTTCTTTGCAGATACACAACAGCACCATTCATGTGAAATGCACATCTCCACAACTCTAATTTGTGCATAAACAACACTTTTATTTAAGGCCAGGACAGACTTGAACAGGAAGTAAAGAAAAAGTCTTTAAGAGGTATTAAATGAAATAATAGCATACAGTTGCTCTGTGCCAAAAAAGCTGTTTCTAAAGATCTGTCTCCTGAATATCCTACAAATAATGTCCCCTTTCCTGCACCAAGCAGTTTAATAATTTTTAAGAGATCAAGTTATACTAATATTCTGTTCTAACAACATTGAGATGTAAGGCTCCTCCTATAGGTTGCATTAGATCAAACACTGTAATACATTTATTGACTGCACATATACCTATTGGACCTGGTACATTAGGTTTATACTTACCATCACATATTTCTCCAGCCATTAAGTAGTGCACTATTTTACTTCCCCAGTCTCAAATTAGATCTTTTTGTATTGCTCGGTATAGTGTTTTACATTTTCTTAATTTTAAATAGTAACTGATAGAAAATGCCTCCTCAGCAATCTTAGAAATACTGTAGAAAACACTTAGAGAAGCAAAATCAGCCTGTTTCAAGGGAGGCAAGGTGAAACAAACATGAAGAGCCATATATATAAACCATATATTTTAGACAGTCAAAACAGCTACATAAAAAACCCCCACACCAAATACTGGGTTATTCCAATAGCAGAAAGTTATCAAAAGTCAAATTTTAGATGCATGACATCTTTCTCATCAGAAGTTGTTTCTTCTGTACTTACTTTCTTGCCATGTCTAGACCAGCTTTCATGACCACATCATATCGAAGAGACTGCACTACTTTTTCAAGATCCTTGTAATCTTTTATTATGTCGGGGTCATTTTCAAACTGATCTTCCAAATCACTTTCAACTTCATCTTCTTCTTCCTCTTCTTCTTGTACAGTTTGTCTGCTGCTTTTAGAGCTTTTGCTACTTTTGTTCCGCAGAGAAAGTACTGAGATATACTCTGGAGAAAGTCTTAGTGCACTGAGTTTGACTGGGGAAAAACTGAAACATCTTCTGTAGTTTACTGTGCTTGCTTGACAGCTACAGAATATGCTTCTCCTCCAAGTGGGATACAGTTTATTTGAGGGAAACTTCTCCCACAGTCCAAACCAGATATTTAATTTTCTAAAAGTAGTGACGGGGAGTCTGAAGCCAGTCATAGCATACCCTAAGATAAAACAAACATTCATATGTAAAAATGAGCAACTGCTTTGACTATTGAAGGATTTCCCCAGATATGGAATAACAGTTACTACAAAAAGATGATTACCTGGTTCCCCATACAGTAATGCATCACCTAAAAGCACAAGGCTTTAGGTGGCTTCATGATCTGCTTTTCTCATACACTGTCCATCATTACAAAGAGCTAAACCACCAGATGATAAACAAACAATAAACCCCGCAGTGGAATACTCCACTCGCAACTCCTTTTCTTGTGCTCAGCACTGAACGTCCAAACACATTCGTGGCACTTTCCTCCCTACATTTGAAATACAATTCACAAAATAAACAGGAATGAAGTTAACTATGTCATAAAAAGCACAGGGAGATCCACATTTATCGCGAGTCATTCTCAATAAAAGCAAGTTCGTTTCTCCACATAGAACCGGCACGAAGGTAGAGTTTGGGAGAAATAACACAGCTCTGTTATTATATGTATATATATGTATATTATATGTATATATATATATGTATATTATATGTACCGCAACAAGACTGATGCCAGCAACAGCAGCCTGGTGTGCCACCTCCCCGGCGCTGCTCCTCTCCAGAGCCATCTCTAACCCGGGACAAACGGGTGGAAAAACCCTCCAAAAATCCAGATGTCTTTCAACAGTCCTTACTAGCTGGGTGCTCCACTGGCTTTTGTTATGGCCTTACACGTGGAAATACATGTTTCTTCATGAGACTAGAGCTTGTTTTCCCCACACCCAAGTGACCTCTGCCGAGATCTGAAATGAGGTGTTT
>WEIV01002824.1:426031-437421 GCA_013390005.1 Calyptomena viridis
AGCTGGAGGGTTCTGGAATATCTCCGGTGAGGGAGATCCACAACCTCTCTGGGCAGCCTGTGCGGCCACCCGCACAGTAAAGAAGTTCTTCCTCGTATTCAGGAGGAAATTCCCGTGCATCAGTTTCTGCCCCTTGCCTCGTGTCCTAGTGGTTGGCACCACCGACAAGAGCCTGGCTCTGTCTTCTTCGCACCCCCGTGTAGGTATTTGGCGGTGCCTCTCCCCTTCTCCTTCCTGTGCCCGCGGGTTTTGGGAGCGGAGGCCGGGAGGAGCTGGGACAAAGGCGGGAGGGCGACGGGCCGAGGCGGATCCCTGCCGTCCTCTCCTCGGCCGCTGGGCGGGAGGTTCCCGGGAGGAGCCCCCTGCTCTCGGCATCAGCCCCTGCCCGTTCCTCTGCCGACAGACCTGCCCAGACACCGCCGGTCTCCCGCCCCACCCGGAGGCGTCCGAGCTGTTTCGCGTTATATTTTTCCCGGTTTTCTAGTGATTTTTTTTTTCTGTGTTTTCAGCCCCTCATGCTCGGCCCACATGCCCAAACCAGAAAATCGTCGAAATCTCTCACTGGGAGACTCCAGCATATGCTAGTTTCCCAACGACAGATTAATTTGAAAGGCTTGGTCACCATGACAGTCTAATCCAGACCCCATTGCGGCCTGGGTTGCCGCTTATCTTTCTTACTTTCCTTCACATTACATCTCCCTCTTTCACTCCACATCTCAATTACTGGTGGTAATCCATAATTCCTTCTCATCGGAGTTCAGAAACTGGAAAAGGTCCATTCCTTCCTCTGCCTTCTCCTAGATTTCTCTCTGCCACGCAACAACTGCTCCTCTCTTGGTGCTTCTGAATGCTCCAATTACTCAGCATTTGGGGAATTCTCTGTATCCATACAGACCAGGTACAAAATGCAAATCCACCAGATTGGCAGCATCTTCCCCTGATGTAAATGTCTGTATAAGGTCCGGGGTAGTTTCAGCAGATGAAAAAGCTCCTCAGCTTTACAGTTCTGCATTAAAATGCTGGTCATCTCACCTAACATTCCAATCCTCCCTCAAAAGATTATTGGCAAATCCAAAAAGTGATATAACTGTAGACTTACTGCTGCACAGCAGCTGTGCAATTAGCACATTAGAAGCGATTGCTTAATTTTACACATGTATAAACTTTGTCATAAAATGTTTGAATGGGAGGTTTTTATGTCAGGGGTATTTTGTAATGGAGCAATTCATTGGCAAAGCTAATTCCCCTCCTTAGAAACCTCACTGGGAAGGAAGCTGTGAATGCCTTTATGTCTTTATATATATTTTGAATGTTCCATTGCCCCGTTCTGGGAGATTCTGACCAATTTCAGTTGGGAATACAGCTGCTAACTTTTTAGCACTTTTCCCCCTATATATCTTAAAATATACATACGTACTTATTGATGGGGGAAAAAGGTTGATACGAGTAACTTTCTTGCATTCATAGTGGTACATAGTGAATCAGAACAGAAATTAATGTGTAGAAGAGTGGGGACTCGCTGAGCAGAAATGTTACCTCCACTATGGGGGGAAAAACCTCACACCCAAAACTAAACAAAACCCACCCCAAACCTAGCTTTTCACCTAATTCTTTTCAGATGTCTTGGAATTTGATTTGTCTCATGGGATTAAAGTCATGATCTAACACTGCTAAGAGTGAAGTCGACTTACTCTTAGTAAACAGAGATGTAAGTATTAGTGCCTTTCTAGGTTAATCAGGCATTTTACATTTTATTGCACCTTCATATTGAAAGACAAGGTGAAGAATGTGCCTGAAGTCACTCTGTCTTTTATATTTTCAAGTATGATGATATAGTGGCATCTTACGAAAGCAGAAATGAATCAGCCACAGAGGAAATGTGACCTGGATGTCATGAACAGGCATCATGCATCTGATTTATCTCATCATTGCACAACCCCAAACAGAGACATCACCTCTGTCACATTTGCTTAATTTCCTAGTCCAGCTATATAGTCAACTGTTCTAGTTGTATTAGTTAGAAGGTACATCATGTTATTATTATGTTTTGAAAGCAGATGCTTACCAAAGTTGTTTTTTCAGCTTTCATTCAGCCCTGAACCGCAGAGGAACTTCAGTGTTCCATGGGTCTTCTTGTTGTCGGATTCCCTACATGTCAAAGAGTGGAGGGGCCGTGAAACCCCTCGCACAAGACTTTACTAAAGTTGTGTGAGGGCTTGGGAACTTCTAACCTGGGTCAGTAAGTGCATTTTTTAATTAAAAAAATGCAAAAATAAAGTTAATAATCATCCTGCTTTAATTATATGGAACTGTAATTATAACCAAAACATTCTGACAAGGTGAAGACCTACCTCGGTGTAATTTTTGTCTTCCCCCAGTTTGCCATTAGATGGCAGTGAAAAGCTCCTCTCAAAACCGCCACGGGCTTCCCTAGCAAGAGGCTTTGCTCAAGCACAGACCAGTCATACCTATCTCTGAGAAGGATGTTCTTTAAGCTGCTTTCAGGCGATTTTAATTTTATTTTTTAAAATCATATGACATCTCAGCATCATACAGTCGTAAGTTGCAACTTTGGTAAGAAACTGTGATCATTCATTCATCTCTAGCAGATTAGTCGTGGTCTAATTTTTTAAATTTTTTTTTTTTTAAATTAGCCTGACCAAGACATATTCTTCTTCCCATGGCTATTCTCATAGAATTGTTTCTTTTTTTTTTTTTTAATGGAGTCATCTCCTGTCTAGGAAGGGTAATTCCTGTCCTGTTTCATTTTGTGTATTTCAATATGCTCTTATTCACTCACAAGGAGATTAGTCTTTTAGGTTTGGTAGCTCAGAGGGAAAATCCTCAATAGCTTTTGACCTCTATGTTAGAATCTGTAACTGGAAATTTCCGCCCCACTGCCTATGGGTTTTTGTTATCTTTATTTTCCTTCAAGGTCTGTCAAGAACAGACCTTCCCCAGGGAAGTGGTCACAGCACCAAGCCTGACAGAGGTCAAGAAGCATTTGAACAATACTCTTAGGCACTTGGTGTGACTCTTGGGGGTGGCCCTGTGCAGGACCAGAAGTTGGACTTGATGAACTTTGAGGGTCCCTTCCAACTCAGCATGTTCTGTGATTCTGTGAAGTGACAGCAGTAGATCTAGTAACACTCATTACATCTCAAAGTAAAGAGCACCATGTTGCCATTTGAGCCTTGTGAATAGCTCTGACTAACATTCTGCAGATTACCAGGTTCACCAGACTACTTGTCACTGCAGATTTAGCTGCAGCATTGCATTGTTGAGACACACACCTCTTAAGTTGCATGGCTTATTTCAGGGTGTGCTGAGAAGGTGACTGGTCAGTGATCTATGCATATTTATGGTGCCTGGGAAAACACAGTGTCCCCATGTGAGCATCACCTTTAAGTTCGTCCATATTAATTTGAATAATGAGTTGCCTGACTGCTAATTCACCTCTTCCAGTGTCACTCCTATTGTAACATCTTAGACGTTCTCTTTTCTTAGTCTGTAGTCTGCAGACAATTCCTCTCCCTTGTTACTTGCATCTGGTCTGTGACCAAATAATCTTACCATCTCTCTCTAAAGCCCCTCTCTGAAAAATAATCTTTCATGTAACAGAAGCTCCCTTTCTAGCCCTTCCAGTGCTGCCTTTTCAGTTGGCACACTGCTCTAAACTGCCCTGTCTCACACATTTGCCCATATAATCTACTCTGCTGATTTTTACTATAAAATATGTACACTGAAACTTGGCTCTGTTTCTACTTACCAACTCTCTGTGTTGTCATTTCATCTTTTGCTATAACAACCACATTATGAACTTCTGTCCATCTCTTCCTGCAGCCACATTGGTGTTCTGCAGAGAGAATCCCTTTCCAGAAGTGAGCAAAGTTTCACAGAGCACCTTTGCTTGAAGCCTACTTATTCCTTGAAAACTCATCTTAGACATTAAAAATGGATAATTAATGGAGTAAGGTAAAGGTGAGTTTCAGGTATTGTTTTGTACTTCTTTAAAAGTAGTGTTCTTTTTTTTTTCCCCATCTTTTTCACTACCTGACTAATTTGTCTTTTGTCTGCCTGTCCTCTTTTACAGGAGAAGGCCACACTGAGTCATAAGAAGAAAGAATATGGAGGTGGGCAGTGCAGACTGCTCTGATAAGCACTGAAGAAGCAGGAAAGGCCACCCTAATCAGTCAGAGCATGGTGACCCACCTAAACCAGAAATACATAGCTGCCTTGCCAATGAAAACTGGTGTTACATCAGTAGTTAAGCAAATGAGAGGAAAACTGAGTAACTTGCTTCAGTCAGTCTGGTATTAAATCCAGATACACCAAGATTAAAGGCTCTGTAGTTCCTCTGCTAATTCTTAAATTTCCCAGTTTGGTGAGAGGTTTACAGTGAGGTTTGTTTGGCTGTTTTCCCCTCACTTTCTTGTTTGCCAATTATCTAAAACATGACTTTTTTTTGGTAGGAAATGTTGTGCTGGTCTTGGTTGCTGCTCTAGAATTTATCTAGCTACCATTAACAGCAGATGGCAAATGCAATAAAAAGGGAAAAGCAATCAATTAGACATTCATTCTTTGAACCTTTTTTATTAGCCATAAAACAACATAATCCATGAGCAAATGTTAATTAGTTTGACTTATTTGTTTACTTCTGTGTTTCCTCTGAATTCTCCTCAGATTAAGGCTTTTAGTATTTAGAAAATAATGTTCTCTTATCTAATTGTTAGTAACTAGTTCAAGAGATACACAGGAAAAAAACTGTGCAAGTACTTCAGCTTCCATTGTGACTAAGGGACAAAGTTGCCGTGATTAGTGTTTATAAACATTACTTCATTGGGAAAGAAAAATTCATCTGTAGGTGTCAATACACCTTTTATATATATATATGTAAAGAAATAATGTAAATAAAGGTACAAGAGGGAGGGATAGAATATCAGAATAATCATATTTTTTGGTGTCAAGGCTGTCTCATCCTTTCACAGTGTCTAGCTCCAGAGGTATAAAAGATGTGTAAATCACACAGTGGAAGATCTGGGATGATCTGTCTCACAGGAAAGTGTGTCCTTGCAACACTAGCTGTTTAGACTCGGGGTGTTCTTATCACTGTGGGACCACTCCTTCTCTGCACCTCGCCTAACGACACCCTGTGATAAAGCATTCACCATCTAAAAGATACATGAAGTCTTAACAGGCTTAGTGATACACGATACATGTTTCCTTTCAGCAGTTCATCTTTTCAAATCCTAGACTAGTCCCTTTTTCTATTATGAAATGGGAAGGAAAGCTAACCTACCTTCTAGAACTTGACCATTTGAATGCATTTTAATCATATTTGTTCTTATTTTGGCTTATAAAATAAACAGTTTCAACTTTATATCTTCCCGTTTAACAGATTTGTCCATGGTTCATTCTCATTATTTTGTTATCTCTTCCTATCCTGTACTCAAAGTGGAAATTACCCAGAAAAGGTTACAAAAGAGTAAGTGTTTCAGGATACCATCCAGCAGTCGTGACTAGCAATGAATTATGAAACTGGGTACTCTGTGAGGCTGATCTCTTTTCATATAGCCTGTCTTTTTGATAACTGTGGATAAAAATATGCCCTGTCAAGTGACAAAGGGAAGGCAGCAAATAAAGATAACCCCCCAAAACCAAGCAAACAATAACAAAGAAAAAAGGAAACCATAAGAATACTAGACTCAAATTGCAAGGTACAGACATTCAATACTTCACAAGAGAAGATAAAGATTTCCATTGCTATCAGAAAAAAAAGTGCTTTATATGCGGGGCTAAAAACATAGGTCATGCAAGTGCCAGGGACTGAAGAAATCCCAGCAGTTATAAACTAATGGTAGTGGTTAAAATTACTAATAAAGATGCAGAGATTTTCAGTGTATATGTTTCCATTTGGTTGCAAAGAAGCACACTGAAGTAGCAGTGTAGTATGAGGATAACTAACTTTTTATCCACTCATAAGAGACGTAATGCAGAATATCAAATCCAGTGGGAGAAATCACAGGCCTACGGAGCTAGTGCTCAAGGTAATGGTGAGAAGAACTTGGTTGCACTAATTGCAATTACTAATAAGTCTTATGATAAAAGGAAAATTCAAGAGATGGGAAAAGTGCTAGCATTGCACTATTGCTCAAGAACTGGAGTGACATAATCTTGAAATTGCATCAGACCACAAACATTATAAAGCTGCTGAAGGAAAAAAGAAAAGACAAATTTCTTTCTAAGCTGCATCAGCAGAGTTGTTGAATGCTGAACTCTCATCTTGAGCAGAGATTTCTTCTTTGGGAAACATGATGTAATAAAGACAGATTTGAGAGAATACAAAGGAAAGTAACAAAAATGCATAAAAATCTTGTGGAGAAAGGTTGAAGGAACTGAACTTCTTCCACAAAATGCAGGAAAATATAGTGGCAAATGTCTGAGCTAATCATCTACACTCTTTGGGTAGTCAATGAAGAGATACCGGCATCTTCAGGATGCGATCAATCTGTTTCAGATGTCTGTGTTGAAATTAGATGGATTACGTCATTGAAGCACTTGTTTCCCTTCATCATCTATCAAGGGTTTCCAGGGAGACTCTCTTGGATGTAGATGGCTGCTGTCATGGAATCCTTCCTTCCTCCTCTCAATGCAAAGTGGCTTGGTATGTTTTCAACTTTGTTACAAATCTGGTCATCATTATTATCTGTGGACTTTACTAGGCAATGCAATAAATCATTACTTTAAATTTGCAGCAAAGAAGACTTCATGTTAAGATAAATATATGGAGGTCTATGGGCTGTGGAATAATACTGTTCACTGACTTTTTTTTTTTTTTGAGTGCTATATTTAAACTTGACTCAAATCAGAAGATGAAATAAATGAACTTTGATCATTTTTACTCCTTCAAGTCTATAGACCTGTTATCTGACATTATGCCTCATGAATGAAGGAAAGCCCTGTCTTGGTTCTGTCCTGTTCCAAGTAGCATGATCTCAAACAATTCCTGACCATGATTCAGGGATTGGGCCAGGTCAGGACAACTACCTACCAGTAGGCAGTTAAGATTTAGCCTCCATTTTCTGGAAACTGGAAGAGTTTAATAGTACGGACATGGCTAGACATGTCAGTTGGCCTCAAGGCCAAAGAACAGGCTCTGCTACCATTTAATTTGTTTGTATTGATGTCACACAAGAGTTTGTTTGACTTAGGGAGAAAGGTGTGCTTTCAAGCAGAGCTGAAGCCACACCTAATTGTGTAGGCTGACACCATCCCTTGAAGTCTACCCAGAAGTCAAAAGATTCATGGGCATTAGGGCAGCAACTCTTACACATTTCTTCTTGAGATTGTTTCTGGAATCACAATTTCACCTCTGCTCAAAATTCCGGGCTTATAATTCCAGGTAAGTAAGTTTGTTTACTTCCATAACTGCATACTGCTAACTGCTTTTTGTCTCAGATCAACGCAGAAGGGAAACAGTGGCACTGCTGGAATCCTGATGTAGTGAGGTTCTGCATCATAGCAGCAAGGCTCATGCCTGAAGACTTGTACAGTTGAATCCAATCAACATTTATTACCAAGTGGAGATTTACAGTACCACCAGTCATGCCTTCCATTAAAAGCTCTAATTAATTTACTATAAACCCTCCACTGGAAGAGGAAATGCAATCCTTAACATATATTCCAAGTTCTTACCCAAGACACATGCCGAACAGCTTTGTCCAGTTGTCTAAAATCAGCTTCAACCAGCCAGCTCCCATCAGTATTTCAGTCTTGTTCTGCTATGATAGTGAATCTGCAACTGTAAGGAAGGGTGCTTGGCAAATTTTGATTATGTGGCTGAAGCTTCTGCAAGATAAGTCCTTTCCACTACAGAAGTGGCAAGAGAAAGGCCAGTCTAACTGGCTAACTAATGAAAAGATAATGTTCCTACGTGTTAGAAGATATTGACCTGTTTCTCAAGGCAAAATCAATATGCCAATAATGTACATCAAGTAAACATAACCAGATGATGTTATCTTAGATCAGCACATATGGGCCAGTTGATGCACACTGCAAATCTGGATTTCTCTCTTCAAATCTGTCCTTTGAAAAAAAAAGGCCAGGTTTAATATATAAGTGCACCTGTTCACAGATGGGTATTAACTAAAATAACTCATGATATGACTCAGGTGAGTACTGAGAGCTGCAGTAGCATGAGCTTGAAATGGATGGAGACACTGGGATGAGCCATGGGATCTAGTAAGTTCTAGTTTATGCACAACCAAGGAGAGTGATGAGCTGGTTGGGGAGCATAGAATCAAGTGATTATCACTGGCAATTGATGCTCCTAAAATATTTTAGATGGATCAAGATTGTCATCTAAAAGGTAAGAATAAATTAATGATTAAGTCAAAATTATTTCTCATGAATTCCACTTAATGCACTTATTTTGCTAAAGCTTTTTATTTTAATGTAACATATTTAAATACATTACTTGTGTGTCTTGGAGACTACTTCTCTACCTCCTTTTATAGACAATTTTTTTTCCTGCCAGTCATCTTAGCTGATCTTGTTTGCTAATGCATTACACAAAATGGCACAAGTTTTGCTTCTGTTCACTGAACTGAAGGCGATGGCTTTTGAAAAGTTCAATTCACTTAAAAGTCACTCGTGGAATATACAGATGAATTTAAATTTAACTGAAAAGACCAAGATAATTTTCTCCCTTTGCTAACCTTTTTCATAAAATATTAGTATTTAACTAGGAGAGGTGCTGAATACTATTCAACACTATATCTCAGCATGATGAAAGCTCTAAGAGCACACTGCTATCAAAAGCTGATTGATTGAGGGAGTATATTGTCTTTTCTGACAGAAAAATATCAGAAGTGCCTTTTGGCCACCAGATAGCAGTGCTTCACTTTGTACAGTTCTCAACTGACAGCATTCCTTGCCTTGCAGAAAAATCTATATATTGGATTCTAGTCTCTTGCTCAGATACATCTTTGCCAACTTCATTATAGACTTCAGCTGAAAAAAAAAAAAGGTAAAGATTTTGGAATTAGGAGTGCAGGTGATTTATGTGTTCAGGAGGAATCATATTCCCTTACTTGCACTAGTAATTCAGGAATATTTAAGAAAGGCAAGTTTTTGGCCTCAGAACATACACTTCACATAGTTTCATTATTTAAGTAATTCACAATTTCTGCCAATTTTTTTAAAACCTCTTAATTTTTCTTTATTTTTAAATAAAGGAACAGACTTCACAAATTTTTTTAGCAAAAAGAAAGATATCTTCATTTTAACTGAAACTTGTTAAAATGCCCAAAGTGCAATACACTATATAATAATAATTATCAGTTGTATAATGCTGTATTGGTTCACGTCACCTTACAAGGACTCTGCATCATCCTCAGTTTCTACTGATTCAGTTCCAGACCTCAGGCAAGATGCACAGCTAAAGAGAATGGGAAAGGCCATCTGACAGTTATTCCCTCATTCTTATCTGTCCCAGTGTTGACACTAAAGTGTCTCAGCTCCCACTTTAACTTGCAACAGTCAGTTATGATCTCTATGGGATGCAACACTTCCTTTTCTCCCAAATAAGGTGGGACAGATAATAATGAAAAGTATCTCTGTCAGCTTTACACTAGAATATTATTTTCTTTGGCTATTGTAGAGCCCTAACTGGATTCCCTTGATTTTGCATCTCCTCCAGGGAATCTGTTGTCGGGACTGTGTGAGCCCTCACTATATTGCAGTGATTCACATGACTTCTCTCACAGGGAGCTTCACCCTTCTCCTATGGTGTTGGGCTTGTCTACTGAATGAAAAGGTGACCTTTCCTCCCATTTATGATCCATTTAACTGTGACTACTAAAGCAAACTGTTTGCAAGGAAAAGTAGTTACAGGAATGTTTTCATCTTTGTCACCCCTCTCTTATTTTAGGTCCATTACAATTTCCTTTTTTCTCTCCTTATATCTATAATCATTACCAGCCATCTTCTGATACCCAGCTTTCAGCAGACAACTAATGAATATTCAGAGACATAAGACCCTCAATTTAATTACTGTTACCATAGTTACTCTATAGTAAGACTATATCTCTAATAGTTAGGAACTGGACTCTGACTATGATCAGAGATTTATTAAAAATAAAGATTGTTACTTCAAAAGTGCTTCAGAATTAGTGTAGCTCAGAAGCTCTTTCATCTTGCTATAGAATAAGGATTGATATCTTGAGTGGTACAGCTTACAAAATGCCTTTATTTCTCAAGGGAAAAAAATCAGCTATCACTTCAGACACCAGTCAGACATTCTGAAACAATGTGACACTCCTTTTAGAACGATATATTTTTGCCTAACACAAGTCCTAGCATGTGGTTCTGTAGTGCCTCTCTCCATGTTCCTTGGGCTTTGAAACCGCGTTCTAGCAATGCCCTTGGAAACTCTTCAAAAGTAGTCCTGCCCTTAAAGACAGCAAATGAATTATGTAGTGCTGTACTTGGATATCTGTTCACACTTTGTTCTGAGATAAATACAAACCTATCCAATTTTGAAATCTATTTATTAGTCTGAGCCAACAGGATATCTTTCTCATCCTTTAAGTAGAAATAACTGCCTTGTGACAATAGAACCAACATATTGGTGTCTCTTTTTTGTAGTTTATAAAGTGGACACAGACTATTTTTGTTAATTTGTCTGTACACTGAGATACCTGATGGATTTGGTGAGGCACTGCCATAGTCTGTCTTCAGCCAGTTAAAGGAGGAGATACTATATAACTATAGCATTTAGTGTGACGGAAGCTAGAACCTCACCTACGCACAAGCTACAGCTGAAGAACCTTCTGTTCCACTTGTTACGCAGGTTTCCTTAAGGAATAATGGTAATAACATATTCAGATCCAAGGAGCGCTTGAAATCGCAACCAGTAGTTCTAAGTCTGAGCAGTAGTGGTGAGGCAGCGTTCAACAAAGTGGGATCTTAACTCCTCAGCCTTTCACCCACTGCCCCTGTCATTTGGAAATACTTAAGCCGCTTTTACCTTTCCTTTTCTCACTCATGAATCGATTTTTTTTTTAATAGAAAGAGCTTGATGTTTTTATAAACATAAGCGTTTCTCGGCAGTGACTGCGGCTCAACCCCTGCAGCCCCTGTGCGAGTCAGAACACGACGCCGGCACTAGAGAGGGACCACCGCCTGTAAGACGCAAACAAGGGCAAACAGAGCTCCCGGGAGGGGCCAGCAGGACCTGAGCGCGCCGCTGGGCCCGCGGGACAGCCCGGGGAGGGGCAGTGGAGTCCGCAGCGGCGCGAAACTACGGCCGAGGGGAAGGCAGCGACTTGCGGGGCGGCGGGCACGGAGGGCGGGGGCAGAGGTGTGGGGCGGAGGAGGGGGAAGGCGGC
>WEIV01002824.1:437490-488449 GCA_013390005.1 Calyptomena viridis
TCCTCCGCCCTGGGGCGGCGGCGACGTGAGAGAAACGAGCCCGGGCAGCCCCGGCTGGGGACGGGGCGGGGATGGGCGCGGACGGAGCTCGGCGCCCTGGGGTGGCGACGCAGTGAGTTGCCGCGGTCGAATTAAAAAAGATGAATTTGGAGTTTGCCGCCTTTTTTTCCCGTGGGATCCTCGAGGGAAAGCCACAGAACCGTGGTGTGAGCGGCGGCGGCGCTTTCATTCCCTCGTTCATGAGAGGGGGAACGATCCCTCCAAGCCCGAGGGAGCTCCGGGAAGGCACGAGTGTTACGGCTAGAGGGCAGCGGAGCCCTGGTCTGAACCTCCCCCACTGAAGCGTGTTGAGCTTTGAGTACGGTCCCAGGGCTCGGCTCACGGCAGCGCTGGGAGGTTTGAGGGCTGGAAGCAAAGTCGCCAGCATCTGGCTGCTGTGCTGGCCGAGCCTTGCCCTTGGCGCCAGGGTAATGGATGCAGGAGCGATCCGCTTCTCTGTAAGCGGCTAAGACAAGCGGGCTTCCAGATGCTGGGTCTCTGTGTTGTTCCTAGAGATCACCTCTTCAAAAGGGTCAGTAACACAATATCAGAAATAGAAACAGCAAAGGGATTGCTGGAAGGTGTTTTAATTTTCCCCTCCCCCTTGTTTTGCAAGGAAAGTCGTCATCCTTTTTCCATTGTGCTCAGTGGAGTCTTGCCCTTGGCAGTCAAGAGAGCAGGCTCAGACCCTTTGGGGTCTACTGTATTTATCACATTCACGTTAAGAAATATCTCCAAGGTCCCATCTACTGTGACGCTGTGGAACTTGGCTGTAAGCCCTTTCTCTTAAACACACACACACACACAGAAGAAGAAAAAATCTAGAAACTAGGTTTTTTTGCTTAAAAGTAAGAAAACTTCAAAAATATATAACCAAGTGTGGAAGGGTGATGAAGTCTTTGTATGGAAACTGAAAAATTCCAGGACGGGTTAGGACTTGCCTTGTAGGTTATTAATTCTGCAATTCATTATTGATCACTTTGAGACTGGTTTCAACAGAAACTTCCACACTGCGATTTTTATCCTGCAGTCTTAAATTGCTTCCAGCATAGTGCTGGTTGCCAAAACCCCTAACTACCAGGAGCATTACACCACCCTGACATTGTCCATTGTATGCTTTTTTTAGTAGAAAATACTGAAAGAAAATGCTTATGCAATTTTTTAATAAATTTAAAGTCGACTTCATAGCTTCAGGATTGAACGACTAATTTTTTTTTTTTCTGCTAAAGAAAGTCTATTTTCTCAGCAGCACTAGAAATACATGAAAATAAGAACACCTTTTGTGGAGAGTATTTAAATCTCTTTAAAAGCAAACGAACAACATTTTTACTTCAATTAACTCTAAGAGCTTACCAGAATGTCCTGGTATAA
This sequence comes from Calyptomena viridis, assembly GCA_013390005.1. Lineage (NCBI taxonomy): Eukaryota > Metazoa > Chordata > Aves > Passeriformes > Eurylaimidae > Calyptomena > Calyptomena viridis. The sequence continues at coordinate 438,901 of WEIV01002824.1, forward strand.
CACAAGTTGGCTGCCACAGAGCTGAAGCCAAGCTTTCTGTACTGTGCTCGTTTTTCAGCAGCAGATATGATTCTTACTCTTGTTTTTCATCCTTGTGTATCACATGCTTTTTTCACTGGAATAAAAGAACATTTAAGCTTATCTTTTGAAAGTTTTCTTCTGCACGTATAGGAAATAACTTGATATTGAAGTTGCACAGGGTGCAAGTTTTTTTCTATCCCTGTAATGCAGAGTTATGGCGGGGGGGGAATAGTATTTTTTAAATTTGCTTTCTGTCAGCATTTTTTAAATTTGCTAATATTGTATAGTCTGTCCACTGCACTTTTTTTTTGTATGTTCTAGCATGCTGATAGGTTGTGATTTAATCAGTATGGTTTCATTGTTCTAACTTGTGTAGTTCAGTGCTACCACAGCAAAATAAGAGGGGCTGAAATATTAAATCCATTCACATAAGCCCCACCATTGCTTGAAAGGAATCCACAAACCAGCCTCAGAAACAGTATCAACAGATTCTTGACCATTGTTCCGTCATATTTTTGTAGCTTATTCTGCAAAGGCAGACTGCAATTCATGCAGTTGTTTGAAGATCTTTCTTAAGATTTGTCTTTGCGTATTTGCATAGGTCTGCATTTTCTTTTTTTGTGTATATGTGAGGCTTTAAAACTTATCTTTGATTTTAGAGCGGTGTGATAAAGTGATAGTTCTGTAAAAACATTTAGAAAAATATTTGACTGATTTCTTTAACAAATCCCATATGTGCAATTCAAAATGTCTTTGTCCTTAACTGCACAATGAGAGGCATGAGCATTGGATGTGTCCTATCTGAGTACTGTGACTGAATGTTGCTGCATATTGTTCATTACTACTAATTTGTCCTTTGATTTGAAAAAAAGATAAAACCTTTTTGTTCCCCTCCACATTCTAGATCTACTGTGATTCCAATGGAACAAGTCCAGCACCTTTAAACAATTCTTCAGCAAGTTCTACTTCTCTGTCAGCTGTGACAAATTCAGTGAACAATACCACCACTCACGGACATGGAAATTCTCTTCACTCGACCACAAGTCTTTTTTTCATTCTCTCAGTTTCTCTGCTGTATTTTTGCTGTTAAGAGACTCTGGCATGGAAATGGCTACCACTCCCCACCCCGTTTCCTGAACCATCTGAGATGGCTAGATCTCTGACCCAGCATGAGAATAAATCAGTCCAAACTCCACATCAAACCAGCTTGGTTCCACTCCATACTCAAACTATTACCAGTCTGACCTAGAGAAGCACTCGGTATTCTGACTTTCCAAAGCTGACCAGTGTGAAAAGACCAGCTTCAGCAAGGAGGTAAAATGATGAGCTCTTTCACCAAGTGAGTTTGAATCTGAAAAAAAAAGATGGAAGCAAAAAGAGACAGTATTGACAACCCCTGGTTTAAAGCCAAGAAGAAATGCAGTATCTTATAATAAGGATGGATAATAACACTCCACCAATAAAAAAAGGCTAGAGAGTTTATCTACCATTAGAACAAGGATTTGAAGAGCTTTTATTTTTCATTTCAATTCAATAAAGTCAACAGGCTCATAGAACCCCTAGAAAACAGAACTCAAATGATTCTGTTTCTTGTGCAGCTTATGCGGTTATAACTTAGGGGTAATAGGATGTATGAAAAAGAAACAATCAGTGAAAAGGGTTTCTTTTAGATTTCATTTGTATGACATTGTTACAAGGCTAAAGTAGAATACCAAATTTTTGTAAGAATTCTCTTATTTAACCTCTGAGTCCTAACCAAATGGTTAGCCAGGCAGGGCTAGTTTTGAAATAGCTGAAAACCCACCAGTTTTCATAAGAGTGGAATTATTTTTGGTGGGAATTTGAATTTGACATTTTATTTAAATTGTTTGTATGTTAAACCATATGTGCCAGAGAAAGGAGGTGTGGAATCATTGGAAAAAGTACCAGGAGCTTTTTTTTAATGAGGTTCAGAAAAGAACAACAACAAAAAAGGGATAAATGTCTCCTCTTTCCCCTATTTCTCCTCCCAAGTTCTACAATTTGTATAAGTACTTTTTGCTCCTGGAACTTTCCTTAATTATGAAGGATTTATGAAATCTTTTGAGTAATGTTCTAGTGCTGCTTTTTTTTTTTTTTTTTTGGCACAAGGTAAATAACTTACTGGATTTTTGAAGAGTTTTAATTGTGATAGTCTACTTTAATTATGGGCTAATACTTCTGGTGGGGAGAAGGAGTGGGGAGAGGAGAGCAAACCGCCAAAAAAAAAAAAAGAAGAAATTACTAGGTGTTTGGAATATGAAGACTGGAGTCTTAATTTAATTACTGAATTTAAAAGTAACCTTTGTAAATACTACTTTTTTTTTAAATTTTCTGAATCAAAATTGCTACACTTGCACAGATTGTTTCTGTATCATCCAACACTTTAGAGAATCGTATCTGGTACTTGATCAAAACAAGCTTTCTTGAGGAGGTTTGACTACCTTGATGATGATACCTTGTCAGAAAGAAATTAATTATGTTGATATGAACACATGTGAGTGTATGTGATCATACTGCTTTCTGTAGGTATTTATCTCAGTATAAGATCATGTCAAACATGAGTGGCTCTCTAATTTTTTTTAAATACACGTCTGTCTTTCAGTTACATTACCACCAATTCACAGTATCATATATTAATAGCAAACTAACAAATTTGTCAGTGAGCGTACATTTCCTTATGCTTATCATTTGTACCCGGTAAAATGTTAATGATTGTATTTTTGTGTTTGTGTAATTATGCTTTGATTTATTAGCTACTGATTTTCATTGGAAAAACCTGTAAATAAAATGGTGGACAGGCATTGCATTCTAGATGCACTTCCAGACACTTCTACAAAAACTTGTAACTTGCCTGCGTTAAGTGAATGAATTGTTAAGCAAGATGGTATATGTGATTAAAAACCTCAAGGTCTAGAAATGCTGAAGTGCAATTAGTTTTTTTTCTCTGGAAGGTTTAGTGGCACTTGGGAGTCTGGATTCCACTTTGAAACCAGTGAGTGAGATTTGATTAACATCTCTAGTCACTGCAGTAAGTTTTCCGTACATATTACAACCTCTTCTATTTTTAAGTGGTATTATTGTTGAGGAATCCATCTGGTCCAGGTAGCTCTGATTTCATGGTAGACAAATAGTGCTTAAGCAGTTTTCCTTTATTTCTTCTTGTGGCAATGAGTCATTTTCCTTACTACAGCTAAAGCTGTTTTACAGCTTCTGGTTATCGAGTATGTGAATTTATTGCTTGGGGTTTCTGACTCCCACAGACACATTAACATAATAAGAATATCCTAATAATATAAGTTGTACCATCCTTGTTGAAGGATGGAGGCTGGAAGAGGTAGAAGTATGTGCAAGACTTTGCTAAAAAGCAAAAATTAACCAGATGAAACTGCAGTAAAAAATAGTAACAGTTTGTGACATTCCAAATCTGTGTCTTTGTTTATTTCTAATAACCCTTAAAGGCCCAAGGCTATTATGAGTGATTATCTTTGCTCCCAAAATGAGGAGAAACACATTTAAAAGCACCTAAGTGTTTAGGAATGGTGCACATGGGTCTGTGTTTGTCAGTGGGAAAGAGGCCCCTGGAGAGGCCTCCTGAGGGAATGTGGTGTGGCAGGCCTTTGCTTATGTTCCTTTACTTTTTGAGGAGGATAAGTTTATCAAAGCTCACTGTTTGACTAAATCTTGGAATGTGTGGGGAGTATCGAAGCACATTGTTCTCTCATTTGGATTTTCTCCAAATGGTCTAGGAGAAAAGCATGAAGATCAACCAACCAACCCATGTGGCTGTGTACCTTTTCTAAAAAACATAAAATTGAAAATAGCCTCTCTGCAAAGGCAGGCAGAGAATGAGAAATGCTGCAACAATGGTCCTTAATTCTGTGATGTGCTAGTACAATAAAAGAAATATAGGAATGTATTTGAAGTTTTTGCTATATATCCAAATGAATTGGGATGCTTGGCTTAGTTGCTAGCATGCTTTTTGCTGCTTTTTTTTTTTAAGAAATAGAGCCAGATTGCTCTTTAATAGCATCTAAGCATATTTAAAGCCTCTCAAGTTTTTGAGTTTTCACCAGACCAGATGAGTGATTCGAAAAATGATCTGGTAACCTTTTTTCCATTCCATCACAGGACAATAGAATCAGTGATGGGGAAATCCACACAAGGAAAGAGGACATGATGGATGTATTTAACAAAATGGGGAAGCAGGGAAGGGACAGTGGAACCTACACACTTCATTACTATTTAATTTTTTTAAATTACACCTATAACAACTAGAACCAGCTCTTACCTATGCCTCTCACTTTCACAAATCTGTCCAGCTGCAGTGTGTCTGGATAATGTATATTGCAATGACTCTGAAACAATTCTGCTTCTGTTTGATGCATGACACTATTTTCATTGTAAACATATGCTAGCCACATATGTCCTGAATAAAGTGTAGTGTTATTATTTGAATGAAATAACCTCAAATGAGCACTTACAGTTTGTTTGCAGCTTACTGTTCCTTCCTTCACAACATCATGCTCAGAATAGCCCTTAAACTTTTTCAAATTGCAGTTTTCAGTTAGTTTAGAAATCTACAGGGACTTTGAATGAACAACTTTCATTCAGCTAAAATCTCCACAAGGCGAAGTATTTTGGGCCAGATCCAATACCCATAAGCTTCTGCTAGTGGCTTCCTTGTTTTCAGCAAGACACAGGCGTGTCCCCTGGGACTTCCTCCACACATTGAAAGCAGAGTGCAAGGTGATGCTGTGCTGTACTAAGGGTAGTTCCCCTTTGTATGTGTGGAGAGGGGATGTTATTAATGTCTCAATAAATGACTTTTCAAATGAACACATGGTAATTTTGACAAGCCATTACCATTCTTAGCCTAATCCATCAGACGCTTAGGATTTGCCTGTACAACACAAATACTCTTAAGCTACCTGGAGACAGTAGCATACTCCCTAATGGTTTTAGTACAGTATTTAGTATGGAGTAATTTCTCCCAGGACTAATCCTTACACAGCTTGTTGGCCTATGGAAGGGCTCAGGAGAACAAACATTTGCAGGGCCGGGCTCTTTGTCATGCATCTTTCCAAGTCAGCATTTCCCTGCACTCAGGTTACACAAAGCTCAGCACAGAGCTCACAATGACACCTTATATCTGAAAGTGAGGATGTATATAAATGAGCATATATTAGAGGCAGTTCAGTGACTGGCATTTTGTGTTCATTCAGGCTTACAGGGATTTGATTCCCCATGCATGACTGAAATGATTTAGGTAGCAGACTTTATCATCCAGCATCTTTCTTGTAATGGATACAATTGGGAAGGTTTCTTGTTTTTGCATTAAAGATAACTTTGAAACAGGAGCTGTCAGCTCTGCCACGTAGCAGCACAAAGCTCTTCATTCTAGAATGTACATTACATTTGATGCACTCTAAAGGTCTACTGTGCCCCAACAGATGAAGAGGCTGGGTTTTTTTAATCCATCAGTTTATCTACAGCAGTTTGAAGAGCAGCACTAGGCTTTCTGCAATACGTGCTTTGAGATGCGGTGTTTTCATCATTATGCAGTAGCCTCAGGAAAGATACTTGAGCCTTACTATGGTTATCAGCCTTCAGTTTTCCAAGTGAAACCCTCAGCATCCTGCTCATGAATGCATAATTGCTCTGGTTTAGACTTCATCTAAATGTCCAGAATGAATGACCTGGAGCTGAAGGAAAAAAAATGATTAATTCTATACTGCCCAATCAAAATCCTGAACTAACAAAATCTCATCTGTGAAGGGTCATTCAATTCTCTCTTGAATCCAGTAATACTCTCTGCAATGTATGTGCTACAAGTACATGAATAAAACATTTTCAGGCTTTTCAGAAGCAAACGGAGACTCTTTCTTTTATGCTTTCAGCTTAGCAGGAGCTGTGCTTTAACAACTGATGGGTGTACAATACAAAAACTGAGCACGCAGCAGAATTAAATCGTGGTAGCTTGGTTTTGCTGCATAAACTGAATGATCACATTCCACCAAAATCTCTCTTGAATGACATAGCGTGAAAAGTATTCTTTATGTGGCACAAATTATTAAAGGAAGCAACGCCTCTGTAAAGCAATTGTTCTGTTTCCCTCTTTTGAATGACTCTCACTGAAAACACAGAGTGGACTTTTTTCAGATTGCTTAGTGTGCATAATCTGGACTTAAAATCTGTGTCCATTACACTGAAATATGTAAACTTCATATGACAAAAATTGTATATTTTTTCTACTGAACTGTATAAAATGCAGATGGTTTTTGAGGGGTAAGACTGAACTTTGTGTTTGGAGGAATATATACACCACAGTACAATAACAAATGCATATTGTGTGATTGATTGGACTAGTAGGATTCAAAATTGACTGAATATATACAGATAATTATAGCAATTAGAGCCATAATAGCAAGGATTAAAAACCCCATAATTTTAAAATGGGTGGAAACCATGTTGTGAGGACCCTCTGTTTCAGGAGCCAGGGAGAATTTCCTCTGGAATCAGATTATCTGATAGCTGTTCAGTTACAAAGACAGTCTGAGGCATGTTAGTAGAATGCCAATGGACTTCATTGAATCATAAAATATGATATATCATATATATTTCAGTATTTATAATATATATTTCATTGTTTTAATGCTTAAGTACAACGAAGTTTTTGAACAATGAGGAAGAAAAGTCCTTTGGCAGGGCTGTGTGAGTAATGCAAAGAAGTGATGGCATTATTATTCTGGTAATGACATTTACTTACATGTATCTATACAATCTTCTAATATATTTTCAAAAACCTGCTGGCATTTAGTGTCTCTTTATGTTTTCAACAGTAAATCCAAATTCCTTGTTAAGGCTATTGTCACTACTCTGATTTTTTTATCTTTCCTGTTTCAGGAAACTAACAGAAAACTTCATACAATGCAGCAGATATTTTCGCATTGGAATTAGTTGTTGCCTCCATTCCAAGATTCTTAGGCTTCCGTAAGGTGTGCCCTCTTGCAAAGTGCCATCAAGAAATGAGCCAGCATGAAGCATTACCAGCATGAGAGACTTGATTTTTTTTCTGTGCTAGTCTGTGTTTTTACTGAAATTAAAATATCAAAAGAACATTCGGCTATTTTCAGAACACAAACTCCACAGTAATTTACCCCTGTTAATCTGGCACTGATCTAAGCCCTCTGACACAGTTTCACTGTAAGCAAAGAGCACATTGCTAACATGGTGGAGGAACCGGATGAGAGGTAAAGCATCCACATATACTCCTGTGACCTGACTGAGATGTCAGCTTTCACCTCAAAATGTGTGATTCAGTCTACTAGAGATTTGTGAATTTTGCTAGGTGGCCAATAGCAGTCTGTGACTTTAATTAGTATTTCAGTGTGTTTACATTTAGCAGGTCTGTTCTTATTCAGCAATGCAAGCTGACATGGTTGAAACTCTCCTTCGCTGTTTTTTTTCCCTGCCAGTTTGATATCATCCCTACCCCAGAGCAGAGGCCATCTTTGCTGAGTGTCTGCAAAACTCCTACCAGGCATTAGGTATTCGTCAGCAGGTTTTACACTGCCTTCTGTGGCAGCAGCAATTAAAGCCCAGGTCTTCAAAGGTAATTTGGTGCCTGACTTGAATTCCTATTGAGATCAGTGTCCTTGCGGGTTGTAGTTTGACTGCCTTCCGTGTAAAATTAGTATATAACGCTGAAAGCTTTTACAGACCTCATGGGATTTCTGCTTATTTTTCAGGGAAACAACATTTAAGCCCCTTTCTCTTCTGTTTTGCTTGCCTGCTTGTTTGCTGCCTATATTATTGAACCTATGATTGCTATGGCAGAAAGAGTGTTTGTAAATACCGTTCCACCAAGGTGGTGACTTTCATCTCTGCTACAGCAGGATGGGTGGTTTTACTGAGTTCCAAGTTGCCTGGTCTCCACAGCCTGCCTGCACTCCTGTCCCAGGCTTTCACACAGGATGATCAGCACCATTCTAGAGCAGCCACACTCCTTTAGTATTTCAACCCTGGTACAGCTGAGGGTCTCAGTCGGGCCCCAGTTTTGGGCTTGAGCCAATAATTGCACTGAGGACCTGAATGATAGGTTTATTCTGATTTCTGAGAAGACAGAAGGGAGAGATGAGTGAGAAGCTGATGACCTGAGAATATGGAAAATTGCATTATTTTCAAGCTAGACCCTTCAAATTTGATTTCCAGTAACATGGAAATACTCTTACTTATCAGTTGAGTATAGCTAATTACAGCTAATATGTTTATTTTTAATATATTTATATTAATATATATACATATAATAGATAGTATGTATAGCTAGTGTAGCTAATTATAGGTAAAAAATTATAGCTAAGGGCCTTTTAAGATGTCTCAGCCCTGAAGAACTCGCAGTCTTACTTCAAAAGCAGACACAGCAGATGGGTAGACAAGAAAAAAAGGCATTCCTTATAAACTCGGCACATCTCAGCCTTTGGGACATGAGGGCAATGGGTGGCCTCTCACATCCTCACCTCCTACCTGGAACAGGCAAGGCTCCCCTGCCGTGCAAGCTGCCCTGAGGTAAGAGGAAACTGCTGGCTGTGGATAAGGAGCAGGGCAAACATGCCAGGGGGGATCACCCCAGGCGTGCCGTCCCCCCAGGATGAAAGCTGAAGCTGAGGGCAGGGAGCTCCCTGCCTGTGCACTCATGGGGAACCAGGAGCCTGTGGTCATGGCACAGACTTCTGAACTCCCTGGCTCATGGGCAGAGCCGGCAGGTCATGAACAGATTGAGGGAAATGATCACTACCCTTTATTCATCTCCCATGTGAGCACGTTTGCAATATAGTGTGCAGTTTGGGGACCCCAGTGCAAGAGTGGACTGAGAGAGGAAAGCCATCATGGTTTTTTGGTTCTGGAACATGTAGGATAGGAGGAGAGGCTAGGAGAGCTGCACTTGTTCTATCTAGGAAAGGAAGGAAAATTTTGTGTTTAATGGCTGTCTTGCAAAACTTACACGGGGCATCAGGGATGCTGGGGAGAAGGCAGGGGTTGTGGAGGTAGGTAGGGGACCTGATGGGGAAAAGGACAGCATCATGGAGGGACTGAAAAAGTAAAGACATCTGAAAAACGCTTATAGCAAACCTCTCAAGAGAAATCTTACAAGGTCCAAAGGAGTCCTGTGTCCAGCTTTGGACACTGCAATTAGCGGATATGAGCTTGTAAAATTCAGAGTAGAGCAATGAAAATCACAAGAACTGTTATTGGGAAAAAAGTAGAAAGAGTGCAGCATATTTAGATGCAAAAAGAGAAGTAGGAAACATAATGAAACCTGTGGGTAAAAAGCAATTGCTGAGATATAGGGACAGAGCCTGTCCTGCGTGCATGCTCTGAAGATAACAAGTCATGTTCTGAAGAACTGAGCTAGTTTGCCGGGGGGAACTTGTGGATATTTCTGAAAACAGGTTAGATAAACATCATTTGGTAATAGTTCAGATCTAGCAGATCATACCTTTGGGCAAGGGGAGGGCTGTAGGGCCTCTCACGGCCCTTCCTTCCCCTCTGATGCTAGGATAATGTTGTTGATGCAATCCCAGAGCATGAAGAGAACACATTCAGAATCCCTCCTTTCCTCTCAACAGAAACTTGACCACCCTGTTGCAATGGGCCAGAGGGTACCAACACATGAATTAAGGAAACATGAAGTTGTATATGCACCACATGGTCATGTAAATGAACAGTCAGTTAGCCAGGCTGGAAATTACGTGAGCTTTAAATAAAAAACGCATCATCCTTTTGATGGCATGAGGGAGACAGTAAGGAAGAGAAAAACAAGTTCAAAGAAGCTGTTTCTTAATGCCTGCCTCCTTGAAATGTGCATCTGTATGTAGCAACACTTGAATCAAATGGTCATAAGGCGTTTGTCAAATGGCCCAAATTTACTGTGCTTGAAGTTGGAAGAGGAGTTACTGAAATTTTAGTAAGTGCTCAGGAAATCTGGAGCTCATAATATACTATGAAAGGTTTGTTTGTTTTGTCTAATTTACATCTTTCAACCTTTCATTTTCTGTAGAAGGAGATAGAATATGAATTACTCTTTTAATGTAGCAAAGATTCTCTAAAGGTTACTATAGTCTCTGTAGACCATTCAGCTCATTCAGAATGCAAATTAGTTCCACCTCAGAGTCTTTTTGTAAGGTTTTTCATTACAGGAGGACATGTAAAGCACTTGAATTCTTTTTTAATTTCAGATAAAGGTGGATCAAAAAGTGGATAGATCTCTTTATTTGTATTTTTAAGTCTTTTTAACATTTTTGCCTATCAAACATTAAAAGGAAAATAGTTGCATTTCTTGGTGTTTGGGGACCTCTTTGAAGCACTGAGCAAAGGAATGCTTAATACTTTGAAACTATCTATTATTGAAACTATCAATTATTTTAACACTTTTTCAAAGGCAAAACAGGATCCTCACCAGACCAGATTAGTGTCTCGTTTTTCTTGTTCTGAGAGATGGTCTATCTGTAGTGTAATGAGAAGATGGTCAGACTAACTTAATGTTTAGCACACGATACTTTTCATCTTCAAAATGCTTTGTGAACATCAAGGAAGAATATCAACTTATATTTCTCCAGTGAATACTTGTGCTGAATACAAGCAACAGATCATGACTTTTTGCAAAATCTTGTAGGAGTCATTATGTACTAGAATTAATTTTAAAATGTACCAAAAATTAAATACAGAAAATTCGATTTTTTTTTTTTTTGCAAACTCAATAACATCTGTTGGATTTCTAGTGATGAGTAAGTAATGTTTTCTGCTGAAGGTTTAGTATCACTGAGGCCTGATTTTGTAATTTTAACTCAGGTTTTTGGTGAGGTCAAAGACTGCAGCACTGAATTCTATTTGAAGCAATTGTTTTATTATTTGTAATTTGTAGGGGTTGATTAAAGCTTTTGTGACTCCTCCCATTATCTTGTTCCTGCTTACATTTCACTACCACTTTCAGGATGCATCAACAGAGATGAAAAATCTACCTACAATATATGCTGGGTCCTTAGAAGAAAGATGGGGAATATACCCTAAAAACTTTGTATCATTGAGGTTTATTGTGAGAAAACTGTTTGGGGAGGGGTCTTTATTCCCTAAAGAGCTCTAATTTATTAGACAGGATGTAAAGTTTGTGGTGCTAGGAAAGGCGATGGAGAGAAGAAATGGACCAATTCATTGTTCAGTTCCTGATATCAGATACTTCTAGATGCTTATTTAGTAAGACTTGACTTGACTCATTATGTGAAGAAATAACTTGGAAAAGTCAAGGAAACTGCACCTGGAAGATTTCTAAGGAGGAGTGACACCACTGCACGTATTTATATTGTTGAACTTCTGACATATTTATGTAAACAAAAATGCAATGACGTGCAGAGGAATATAAAATGGGATATAAATTTCTCTGATTATATGTTTTTTTGGTTTATGTGACCTTTCTTATTTTCTTCTTATTTTCCATTAGAAACAATCTCCTTTTGCTTTTTCATGCATTTTCTTCTCTACTGTTCTGTTTTGAATGTTAATGATTTTTTTTTCCCTTGTGATATTCAGTGACTTAATCTATGTCTCGTCTTGACTCTATTCAAATTATGCATAATGCTCCCACTTCCCAGTCTTAAATTGTGCATATTTTTATGACCTGTAATTTGATACCATATCTTAAAAATTTGTTCCCCTTCCTTTTTTCCCCATTCCCAGGATATTTTTTCCCAGAAGAAATTCTTACTTTTTTGGTACTTGTGTAGAATTCATCCCTTGTAAAGATTTCTGTAAAAATTTTGTTATCTTCCTCTGTTTTAAAATCATAAATGGATAATGCAGATGTTGAAATATTCTGAATTTGTTGAATCATTACAAAAGGTCTGTAATTACATTTATTATTAATGGTTTTCATTAGTAAATTCTTTGAGTCTACATTGCTCCTCTTTCATCCAAAAGACTTATGGTACTATATAGTAAAACATCCATTACAGCTTTAGACATCCCTGGAAGACAAATGAGTCCTCAGATGTGTTTAGATGTGTGGAAGAGGAGCTGAGGAAAAGACAGCTTACAAGACAGGAGCTGTGAGCCAGTGTCATTTCAACCATCTGACATTTTTTTTGTGCCATTTTGAAAGAGCTTTATCTGCATCTCACAATGTCACGAGCTTTGTTGCAGAAGGAGCAGCCTCTTTCTCACCAGGAGAGAATGAGACAGTTGGAGAACTGGGGATTTCTTTGGTCAGACACTGAACAACTGCTCCTGGGGTCACAGAGGCTTGTGCTTAGCACGGTGTAGTTCTGTGTGTCTCCTTTTGCTCAGCCTCTGGTAGACACATCTGCCAGAAGCTGGAGGCAGTGCTACTTGAATATGCACCTGTATTTCCTTCTGAGTTTAAGCCTATGATACACCTCTGCCTTGGCAGCACTCTCTGACACCCTTGAATGGACAAACTCACACTGATATTAACACCAAATACCACCAACCTGTGATTAGGAAAGAGAGTCAGAAATTAAGTCACCAGAATTAATTGTGTCAGCTATCACGGATGCGTAATTTTTTCTCATAATAACAGAGAGAAAAGATGTTCACAAGACCTTGTTTGTTGGTTTTTACCCACCTTGGCGCTGGAATACTGAATAGCTTCCAATTAATCACTAGTTTGCTGGAGCTAGAGGAAAAATCACCATCTACTGTTCAGGGGATGTCAAATATCTGAGCTATTTTTCATGGATGGCTTTTGCTAATGGCAGATATGCTAATGGCATGATATTTTACATTGCAAATAACCAGAAGCTTGCACTGATCCATGGGAGTACGAGGGAAGGGCAAGTTACCTATGAGATACTGCAACTCACTAATGGACAGATTAAGCTTCTGTCTGTAGTACGTACTTGCAGTGCAGAGACTTTTTTTTGTCTGGGTTTTTTTTTTTTTTTTTTTGGTTTGTTGGTTTGGTTTGGGTTTTGGTTTTTTGGAGGGGTGAGTGATATCCTAGATGACAGCAAGAATTCAGGCACTGACACTTTAATATGTGATGAACTGTGCACTTTGTTCAGTGCACAGTTGCTTTTTGCACCTTCTAAACTGGAACCTTCTGTTTCTTCTTCATGAGCTTAACTCTGATGTTGGAGCTTAAGCAAAGGAGATATCACAGCCTTTGAGCTGCTTTCCTCCCAGAAGTCTCACTTTGCATCTGTTGGAGGAGGAAAATTTCACTGTTGCAAATGGAGTCCTTCTTCTTCAGGTGGAGGTGGAATTACTCGCCTGCTATTTCCTGTGGAATGCAAGGTCCTTTGATCAGGTGAAATGAAAGCAGCATTTCTCAGGGGCCTAGGAGTGGTGTTCTATAGGAATTGGACTCTCTTCTGCTGAACCTAGCAATTTCTTTCACTTTCCAGACTTGCCAATGTTAGTTAGACTCCAGCAGTGCTACTTAACACATTCTGTGAGTCCAGATGGCACTAGGAGACCTAGACATGCATTATAACCCTGTTACTTGTTGCATAAACATGAAGCAAGGTGCCCCTGCTGCCAAGACCTGACACTTGAAGAAGCTGCCTTTTGTTGTTGCCTCTTTGTATCTCATTGTTCATTTCACTCTTTAATTTTAATCTCAGTCCCTCATGTCTGACAGATTTTTCTGTCAGAATTATCAAATGAATACTCTTGATTCCCCCCCCGCCCTGCTTCTGGCTGACCATATTCTATCAAAAAGGTGGTATTTTGAGTAAGAGCTCCTCTTTGCTTTGAAAACTGTGATGTGTTCAGGTATTCTTCTCAGCTTTGGGCAGCATGAAAAGTAGCAAAAATTTTCAGCACCTTCTCAGTTGCTGCCATCTTGTATTTCACTGCTCGAAGTGAGTCCTTCCATCAGTGACATCCACCCATTCCTTTGTTTTAATGAAAACTGTTTGAGGATACTAAAAATGATGAAGCCTTTATCTGGCAGCTCTTCTCAGATGTTTGTTGAGCATTATTCACAGTAATCCCTTTTGGTTGTGTGCAGGGACATAAATATGCCATCTGAACTGAAGGGGGATGTAGAAATGATTCTTCTGCACTGGCACAGCTCTAGGCGTGGGGTTGGAACACTTGCAAGTGTGAGAGCATTCCTGCAACTTGAGTCTGCTCAGCAGGCTCAGAGGCCTCCTTGGCCCAGTGTAGTGGTGCCTGAGCTGTGGGACTCCCTTCTGTGGATGGATCCATTTTGGCTGTGGTGTTACAAGAGGTCCCACTCTCTGCACACGTTAGACTACACGCATGCATTTCATAATGGGAACTGAAAGGCCAGTACATCTGAACAGGGACAGAACAAAGGGAAAGCTTCATTTTTCCAGGAAGTGTCTCCCATGTTTCCTTCCTGAGTGCTCAAAGAGGATTTCACACATGCACAAGAGCTAAAGAGAAAGGAAGAGGCCATCAAATTGTACCATTCCATTTACATCTGACCTTCCTTTTTTCTCAAGGAAAATTATTGTACTTTAATTGTTTTGATAGAGTAGTTTCTTGTCAATTTTTTCCTCAGTCCCTATCTCCAGTCCAAAATACAATGAAATCACTACTCCAAGGGGGGAAATCTTTTTTACAGTACACGAACAACATATGAGATACAAAATAACCTATTTGTGCATCATCTTTGACTTGAAACTATAAATCATTTTCTCCTGGAATCTAGCTTCACCCTTTTGGGCTGAAATAATCCAACTTGTCATTCATTCCCATTAGAGAGTCACTTGGATAGAAGCAAGCAGAAAGCTATTGATGAATAAGTTCAGGAGACCTGAAACAAAACACTTTTGTTATACTGACAGTAATTTCATATGACAATATGAACTGGCTGCAATGTAATGAGGAATAGGGAGAGTAACACAAGAGCCCACCTGGCATAAGACTAACTTGAGATCTGTATAAAAGGAAAAAAGTGTGGCATCAACCTACATTCTGTTCTGATTTCAAATGCAAATTACGCTCAAAAAATTTGAAAGACCAAAGGGCACACAGAAAATGGAAATACTTTCTTTGTTCCTGAGAGTGCACATCATGCAAAAGCAACATTTTCTGCATCTTATTCACACTTTTAACTCTAATCATACCAATTTCCAAGGTAAATGATTAATTTTTCAAAATAGTCTCTAGTTCTTGTGATTGATGAAACAGACCCCCAAAGTGGTGGGAATCATCATGCAACAGGA
This sequence comes from Calyptomena viridis, assembly GCA_013390005.1. Lineage (NCBI taxonomy): Eukaryota > Metazoa > Chordata > Aves > Passeriformes > Eurylaimidae > Calyptomena > Calyptomena viridis. The sequence continues at coordinate 454,152 of WEIV01002824.1, forward strand.
CTGTGGGATATTCTTAGTCTGAAAAGTTTCCATTCAATAAAAGACTAAATTGTGTGAAGTAGATTGATGGTAAGGAAAACTGAGTCCTGTCAGTAAATGTCAGGGAAGATATATTAATGTACAGTAATGGAGTAGGAGATAGCCTTTTTTTTCTTCTATTGCAACTTCAGTAATTACTTGCACAAAATGTTGACTAAGTATCTTTTAAAAAGACATAAACGAAGCTACAGTATTCCTTATATAAAAGCTTGAAGTAAACTAAAGACTAATTGGACCATGTGTAGGGAGAGAAACTGATATAAGAGTTTGTTTGTAATCATGAAGCATATTTTAATACAGGGATTTTTTTTTTCTTTTGGCTTTTTAGGAGAATTAGGCAAAATGTTCAGTGATTTCTTACAGAACCTGCATCGTGCTTCCAGTCACTTTTTATTGGATGAACAATGTGATTGACATGAACACCTTTATCTATGCCCCTCTCCTGTGAAGTGTTTGGGCAGAAATGGATGAAGAACAGTCATTCCATTCCATGGAAAGTTCTCGAGGTTTCTGAAGTCTTTCTTTATCTTTTGTGGGAACAAAATACAAAGCAGCCCCTTTCAAATATTTCTGTGAAAGAGAACTGTGTTGAAATGCCTAGTCTGAGATCAAAGACCTCAGGTATCCAGTCCAAAATTTTCATTTTAGTCACAAGCAAAACTCTCTTGAAATGTTCATGTTCCTCTGAGATGTTTCATCTTTGATGTAGTGGGATATTTGGCTAAATACCACTTTGAAAATGTTCTGAGCAGGTCTATGGTTTTGGTGCCATAGTGCTAGGATGAGAGGAACTTAAGTGGGGAAAGCTGAAGATGGTGTGATGAGGAATTATGAAAGACCTGGAAAAGGAATATGAACACTTAATAAGGTGTTACCTCCGTGCAGGATCCTGCCTGCTTAAATTGAGACTTAGGAGCCCAGAGCCCAAGGCTCAGATGTAGGCCAGGCTGTCTGCTTCTTGTGCTGCAAGGTGCCTCTACACTATGCCTGGAAATTCCCTGGGCACTTCCTGTAGTAACCTATTCATGCCTAAAAACACCTGTTAGAAAAGAGACAGGTAATTCCCACTCCCCAGAGCTGTCATGGTTCAGGCAGGCACCTGAATGGCATGGCTTCTCCGGAGTGGCTTGAAGTCCTGGATGTTGCTGGGGCTGTGTCTCCCTCTGGTTGATGGGTTAGTGTGGTGGAGGCACAGGACAACCTGCTCCTGAGAAACAGCCAGACTTGGCTGTGGTGCCCAAGTCCTCATGCTGTGTGTCTGTGCACAGCAACCCACAGAGGGTAGGGTGAAGGCTTTCCCTCACATTCTCCAAGGCCCAGGGTTCAGAGAGTTGTCTTCAGTGTAGAAAGCCTAAATTCAGTCTTCCTTGGGCTATACAGGGTTTAGAAATCATGTCTTTTGTCTTACAAATACTAACATCAGGAGGGGATGGAGACATCTAGCACTTCCCATCGGTTCTTTCCACTCACAGTAGAAAGGAGCAGCTTCATACTTTGCTGCACATCTCCAGAGAATGTGCTGTGAATTTATGCAATTAAGGTAGGTGGACTGGCTCATGTCCTCCTGATGGATCTAAAGCACATGGGATTTTTGCATGGCAGTGTGTAAAATGAGCGCTGAAGTCAGGTCTTTATTACAGCTCTTTATTACAGCTCTTTATTGCAGCTCTTTATTATAGCTCTTTATTACAACTCTGTTTCTATATTCTTCAGCCTCCAGCATCAGTGGTGTGAGATCAGTCTTTTTGTATGCTGCTGCCTTGAAAACATATTGATGTGTTTCCATAATTGTAGCTGATGTGATACGTGGTGCCTCATCCTGCTGCAAATGCTGGGTGTGAAATGCAGTGATTATTTTAAAAGATATTTGTATTAGTGTAGATTGTATTATTTTTATATCATACAAATAAGTGGACTTGAAAAAATACATTTTTGTGGAAATGTAGAGGTAGAAATGTAGAGGTAGAAATCAAATTAATCATAGAATGGTTTGAGTAGGAAGGGACCTTAAAGATCATCTAGAACAGGTTACTCACAGCCCCATTCAGCCTGGACTGAGCACCTCAAGGGACTGGGAATCCACAACCTCTCTGGGCAACGTTTTCCAGTGCTTCACCACGCTCACAGTCAAGAAACCCTTCCTAATATCTGATCTAAACCTGCTCTCTTTCAGTTTAAGGCTATTCCCCCTTGTCCTATCTCTACATGCCCTTGTGAAAAGTCCCTCTCCAGTCTTCTTGCAAGCCCCTTTCAGGCACTGGAATGCTGCTATAAGGTGTTCTTGGAGCCTTCTCTTCTCCAGGCTGAACAGCCCCAACTCTCTCAGCCTGTCTTCACAGGAATTAAATGCTGGATGGGGTAATTTTCTGGTCTCATGCAATTAGAGAAAAGGAAAAAAAAAAAGGTGTCAAAGTTGCTACAGTTTCAAAACTCATGGCTTTGTTCCAGGTATAATAATCTAGATCAAAAACCATCTCTCTGTGAATCACATCTTCAGGCACTGATAATAAGAGAAAATCAGGAACCCAGAAATAAGCTTATTTAAGATATTGCACCACACACACACAAATGGAGCATCTGGATGTGAATGTCACTGTCTATAGTGCATCCTTCCCCATAGAGACTAAAAATATTTAATTTTCATCAGATAAATATAAAAGCTCAATTACTCTTAGAGATTCATAAACTGGGAAATGAAAAAAAAAAGTGTAATTCAAAAGAATTACACATAGAGATGGAATTTGTGGATCCTGTACAGCCTCACAAGATCTTTCAGTTTTGTCCCAGAGGATTTTTTAGAAAGATGGCTTGGTTAACTTGGTTCTAGCTCTATTATATCTTTGGATGAATGGTTATTTCTATACTCCACTCTTCATCTATTGAAGTGATATCATGTATCTTTTTCCTCCTTAAGCATAAGTTTCTCTTCTCTGGTGCTGTCTTTTATGATGATTACCAAGGATGCAACCTTCTGTAGTGCCTCTGAGATTCCACAGTATGCAATTATCAATGTTAGTGTCTTTAAATTGAGAGAGTGATTGGATCTAGCAGAATGCTTTGTCGTTTGTGTGTTGTGTAATTGTCAGTATTCGTTACAGACAGGTATGTCTAATTTTTCCAGCTCTCAGCAAGCTGACTACAATGATAGTATTATGGGTTGGGTTAAACTGACTGGAACTGGTGAGTGAAATGGCTGCCCTTCTGTTATGAATAAATGCAACCAACACAGAGCTGAGCAGATTGAAAAAAAAGGCGGGGGGGGAACAGAAAAAGGACTTGTTCAGTATGTGAACTCACAGAGGATTTGAAAGCATGGAGCTTTGGTGGGATTTCCCAGGGGATTTTTTAACTGTGTGCACACAGCATTCTTCAATGAGCAAACAGCAGGTGAGAAAGGCACAGAAAACAGTGTAATTTGAAATACAGTCTAAGAAAATGTATGCAAGAGAGAAAGCATTTAAGCAGCGTCACTGGGAACTGAGAGCAAGAAGCAAAGAATCACCTGCTGTACCAAGAGATATTGGGTTCTGGCCAGCCCATATGAGTATACAGGGTTTTATCAAAGAGTCTAGCCTCTGCTGAAGTGCTCCAGCAGTTATATTTCATCAGAAAAAAGTGTTGTTACTCAAGAACACTGCTGTATATCTTCTCTGAGGTGGAAATGGGAGGCTGAAGCTACGCCGATGGTCTGCCTGACAAACTGCTTGCAGATTTATAATCAGTCAGAAAAAAAACCTAGTAAGGAAGCATTTTGTAAAAATGAAAATTCCCTCATACCTAGACATACTTAGGAATGACAGTATTTAGAAGAGAGAAATATCATTATTCAAGAGAATACCCGGCCATTACTTCTTCTTTCCCTGTATTTTCCCTACTACTCTTTAGTACAGGTGCTATATCTTGCCAGAGACACGTGATGTGCTTACAAGCATAGGATCACAGCCCATGTTTTCACGTGTGCGGGCAAATCACCTGGATCCAGAGCAGCCTACATCCCACCGGACAGCCACCAGCTACAGCATAATCACAGTTACTGTGTGGTGGAATGTGGTAGGAGGGACACAGGGAGGGAAATCAGCTATGCCTGTCTCCGGTGCCGTGGCGGTGTGTGTTGAACCAGGAGGGACTGGGTGCATTGCCCAGGGGACTGAGGGCTCGAAAACAAGCCCTGCCGCTCCGTGCAGGCACAATCGAGCCTTTGTTCTCAGTGGTGGGAAGGGGAGTAGCGCGGTGCGGAGGATGCCGTGGGGAAGGTTGCCAGGTGGCACGCAGGGCTGCTGTGACGCCCTGCCCGGCATGGACTGCGGCCATGGCTGAGTGCAGGAGAGAGGGAAAAAAATTCAGATTTGAAAAGCTCTTTAGAAGTAAATTCTCCAGAAAAATGTATAAAAAGAGGCACTGGCATTGTCTGTAAAACCAGGGCAGTTTCCCTTGATCTCGATAGCAGGAGAAAGCAGAAAGTGTTTATTCTTCATTCCTATGCTGGGGGTGTTTTGGCTGGAGGGAGGTAAGCCAGGCTCTGTGCAAGTTTATATAGGTTACTGTGCCAAGAGAAGTTACGAGGTGTCACAGAAGGGCAGTTTGGAGAGGTGTATAGTACTCCTGTTAATGAAGGCAGATGTTACTTACGTGCCACTACAAGTAATTCCTACGTGACCTTAATTTTGCAGCTCAGAGCACAATAAAGCTCAACTAGCTAAAGTATTATCTTGGAACATAAAGCAAGGTAATTTGTGTTGCCCAGTTATTCAGCTGAAATGGGTTTAAGCACTTCTGATATTGTAGACACCAATCTTGACATTTACCCCCATCAAAGATATAACCTCTTGTTCACACACTTCCTAAGTCCGATAGAAGAAAAACAACATCACAACTATGGACTCTTCATAGAGGTCAAGGTCTGAACTGCAGGAAATAACATCAAATTTTGAAATTGCCACTGGTGATGCAGAGTAGCCATCCAAAAGCACAAGTGAGAATGAATTTCAAAGTTTCCTTGGCTGCAAAAAGAATAAATAAATAGTGGGCAGTTTGAGGAAGTATTTGGTGTTGGACTTACTTTGGCCCCACTAATGTTTTGTTTGATTGCTGCAGTCAGTTCAAAAATTGTATCCTAGGTACAGGGCAGATTGATAGAGGAAAAAAAGCCCCAGTTCAGCCTATATAAATGTTACCAAGGTTGTATCAAGGGTGCTGAGACAGGTGTTTGACTGTTAAAAATAACTAAAGGGGTATTTCCCCTGTGAGTTTTATCCTGCCCTTTATTTGTATTTCTGCATGCCGTTAGTGCCAACAGGCACGGGCTGTATCAGGGTGTTACAAAATCCTCTCCCTTTAACCACAGCAAGTGTTTTTAAGGTTGGTTGGTGCTCTGAGGCGAGCTTCTGATCTCTATTGCGATGAAGGAGATGCTGGAAGGATTTACTGCACCACCCAGGGTTTACTCCTGCACAGGCGAAAGGAGGAGTGGGAGGCAGATGGGCAGAGGCTGCCAAAGAAACAGCTAATGGGGACCAACAGTTAAAAAAACACCAAAGAGCAAGACTAAACCACACAGCAATACTTCTTTTTTATGCATAACATTTTGTTTAAGTCTGTTGATGATATTTTGTGTGTACTTTCTCCCGTTCTTATTTTTTAGTCTGTTATCACAGGAGGAGGTCATGTAAGGTTTCAAGGTCTCTCTAATACAGGCGCTGCTTAAAAAGTTGAGGGAATCTTCTACCCATTGCTTCTGTTAATTTTGCTTCTCTGCACACATTTTGCTCTGTGGACAGTAGTAAAAATTCCAGTGGGCTGCCCTCCCATTAGAATACCTTTAATGTTTTATTGGGATACCTCCTACTTGAAATGGTTTAACACATAAAGGTGCTTTGCTCATTTGAGAAAAAAATTAAGCTATATTTCTGATGCAGAGGCAAGATTGTTTGGGTATCTCTCATGAAGATTGCTCTTTATGCAAATGGTGCCCTGGGAACAGGCAGATTAAAGTGTTTCAGGGCAGGATGGTGATGCAAATGTTACATCTACTTGCCTGGGAGTGCTCTCCTGCAAGAAGGAAAACAAGCTCTCATGCATGTTGCTGGCTTCTCTCTGTCTGAAAGTGCAGGGACTGCCCTAGAATATAATTACTCATTTAAAGTAAGGAAGGAAAGTCCAGTCTGGCTATTTCTGAGCACATTGCTTTCTTTAAGAAGGTAGATTCAAAAGTTTGAATCACTGTCCTGCTGAGGATGAAGAGGGGAAGAAAAGAAGTAAAACTGGAAAAGGTGATATAAACTAAAAAGACCGAGAAAGACTGTGGATGAAATTTGAATGTAAAAAAAATTTAAGTCTACACAGGCTACTTGTCTTGAGTTACTAGAATAGAGTATTCTATGACTATGAAAACACATGGGTTAGCTGCTTGTTGAGAAGAGCATTTTCCAAGCTGGTCTAAGCAAAAAGAAAGCTGCACTTTGGTAAAGGGAGGAGGGACCAGACCATCCAGGCTGAGAGCAGACAGAGGCAAAGAGTTTAGCTCCAAAGATTCAGATTAAACCATTTTCTGAGAATCAATTTTGTCTGGGTTCGCTCAGCCCTCATTTTAACATGCTTGGTGACTGTCTGCAAAAATCTTTCTCTAAGTGTTTCTGTTGGGTTTTTTGTTTGTTTGCTTGTTTGGATTTTTGTTTTGTTTTTTAATTATTATTTATCAAAGCTATGGATAGTGGAAAAATTGCTTTGTGCATTCCAAGTGCTGCGCTCATGTAACTGTGCTGCCAGAACTGTGTTGGGACACTTGGCTGCCTGACACGTCTCAGGGGTCTTCTCCAGGCTCCCAACAGGGCTCCAGATGCAGAGCTGATTTTTCTTTTTTGAGGCAGTGTGACACGTTTGTCCTCACCCAGTGTCCTTCTCTAAAGGCAGTGTAAAATGCTCCATGAATTGCTGAACATCTCAGGGAGAATCAAAGACCCTGGAATCCACCTGAAAAGTCTCTGAAGGAATTGGAAGATTTTTGGGGGTGAAATAGAGTTATGTCTAGCTCTGCTCCCTGCAGGACTCTGAGCAAAGGCCTGATTCAGTACCAGAATTCATGCTTCAATTTAACAGTGTCTGTTTGTGCTCCATGGAGATGCCTGCAAGAGGCTGACTGAGCAAACTTCATTTTTCAAGCCAGCATTTCAAGATGACAAAAAAAGGAATGGCACCTGGGGGGGTCTGTGGATAATTCAAACACATGGGCATGTGTAGAAAAACCTTGTTGTAGCTACCAGTAACCATGGCATGAATTTTCTGTTTGCCACCCTTACACAGCATTTTCTTTGTCATTGAATTAGCCTTCAAACAATTTGCTGTTATCCTGGTTGTTGGTGTATCCACGGAGTGCAGCAAAAGATTGAGGGAGGCACTGTGAAAGACTGAGACACCACAGGTATTGCAAAGAGCTAATGGGACTTTCTTCGTTGGAAAGAAAATCCTTTTACATCCCCATTGAAAGGGCTAAGCCCTTTTACTCAGCCTCTCTGCAAGGAGCAAGATGTTGACGGCATCCCTTCAGAATGTATGATCTCAAATGGTGCTTGTAAACCAGGCCTCTGCCACTACTATTTTGGAACATCTGTGTAATAAGTGTCTTTCCAGCTATATAATTGAAATATTAATGTTGCTTCTCTCATGACTTTAGTTAACAGCCTGCTACAAGACTGGAGTAAACTTTCTAATCCAGTGCTATGGTACAGGCCTGCTATGTCTGCCTAATTTAATCAAAATGTCTGGAAAACAGTCAGCATCTGAAGAACAAAATACTGTTTACTATTGTGCAATGATTCTTACTGGAATCTCCTTTACTACTGAAAGAGAGCAGACATTCACCTCTTCCATTTACCCTGCCTCTCATCTGTCCATTTCCTCCACTGATTTAATTAAGGACTGAAAATGCAATTTGAAAAGGAAGAGTGGAAGTGAAGATTTATTTTGCAAAAATCTGGGGGTTTGCTGGTTGGTGTTGGTTTTGGTTTTTTTTTTTTTGCTCATGTAGTGATGAGGAGGGTCCTTTGAAGTGTGATGACTACTTGGAGCCAGGTTTGTCAGAATATGTACTGTCCATCTTCCAGGTTGGAGAACTGATAAGACAGATAGGGAATACGGTGGCTCGAATGCTGCAGAGGGAGTGAAAGTGATTGTGCCTAGAATGAACAGGCCATCGTTCCTAAACAGAAATAGATCTCCCTATTTTCTCCAAAGCACTATCCAGAAAAGTAAATGGAAAATTAGAGGGAAGGAATACTGCTTATACTTAAAATTTAATTCCACTGCCAGTTCCCATTTCCTACTTGAATTAAATTTTCAGGGCAGAAAAATGGGAGGGGAGACAAAAATTATGGAAGTATGGCATAGTATATTAGTTACATCAGAAATAACGAGTGGTTAATCTGAGCTGTTGAGGAAAGTTAGGGGAGAAAGTTGTTAGCAAAGCACCAAGGGAAGTGTTGTTAGACCAAATTTTTGAGACCTTGCTGAATGGTTACCTTGAACACAAGTTAATGTGCTCAAAAGGGAAGTCTCAGGTGGAAGTGTGAGAAGACTGTAAATAAAATTATATCCTTCCTTCTCAGCCTCCAAATTTCAAAGAAATCCATTTTTTCAAAATTGACAACTGAAGACACTAAAGGTGTCTGGTAGCTCACTGTAATGGTGTGGGGCTGAAAATAATTCTAAGTAAAGAGAAAGAAGAGTTCCAGGTGCCTGGGACAGGTGGACACATCAATCAGTCTAGTGTTTTGTTGGGAAGTGAAGTTGTAGCTCTGACATTCACAGTGCCTCCCAAATGCTGCCCAAAGCACTGTAGTCCCAGCTCAAACTACTGTGTTTTAAAGGGGCTTTCAGGTAGGAAGGAAAGAATCCTATGCATGAAAGCATTGCTGTAGCCAGCAGACATCTCATGATGATGGAAGGTGTTAGTGACTAGATTCATGACCATCCTTGCTAGCTGTCAGGGTACCAAACATCACCTGCAGCACAATTTAGGCTTGGGATTTCTGAACTGGGAATTTACACGTCATCTTGGCTGTCAACTTCAAACTAAACTAAATGCAGCTGCTGCCTGTGAAAGTGGCTTTAAAAAAAAAAAAAGTACATTCTGAAAGGTGGGAATAAAAAACTTGCTAAAATTTTGAGGGACTATTTGTTTGGAGTTTGTTGTTGTTGTAGTTGACTTGTTTGAGGTTTTTTTTTGTTTGCTAGTATAAAACAAGAAAGCATGCACAAGACCTAATTTCTTTACATTCTATTTCTTAAAGTTGTTTGCACTGGCAGTGTTCTTGTTACCTCAAAGCCCAGCCTGAACAAGACTCCACACAGAAAATGGTTACAAAAATGACTCCAAAGGTGGCAGTATCCTTTAGGCAGCAGGGTGTCAAGGTAATGCTACACCTTCCTTGCATCTGGCTCACATGTCAGTGATCAGGGAAGCCTGGGACAGTGTTTCTTATTAGGTTTCTGTAATATGATGCACACTCAGATAAGTAAGCCACTCTTTTCTTTTTGGTGTTTTTTTTTCTTTTTGTTTTTTTGTTTGTTTGTTTGTGTCTAGATCTGCTCTGAGAAAGGAAAAGGAGAGTCTGGTGGAATTTCTGTCCTCTCCTTTTTTAGGGCCAGAGGCTAACAAAAGAAGACTTCAATGGCTACAGGGACATAGTGATCAAGAGTCACTATGGCAGAGGTACTTCTGTGAGCAGTTGTTCTGCCGTGTACTACCTTAGAGTGAGTCTCTGGCAAGATCTATCTACTGATAAAATTCAGCCTTCTGCATGTCTTGAAAAAGTGTATCAGAGGACTACAACGATGATGCTGGAGGCAAGAGTAGAGTTCAGATGGAGATGTATAGATATTCTGAAAGAAAGAGCAGCTGCATAGGCTGCTCAAAATTTGCCCAACAAGATCACCTAAAGCATGAACTGTCTAATAAGGAGGGTGACCATCCAAGAAAGACAAACAGATCATCTAGTGGAGTAGATTGATCTTGAAATAGAGATAATCACAAAACAAACAAACGAACAAACAAAAAAAGGAGGTGGTGGTGGAGAAGGGAAGACATGATGCATATGAAGATGACATGGAATTCCCATCAAAGGTCCAAAGTTATGTTGGATTTATGAAGAGCAAATACTGTTGACAGTTGACATGAGTGCTCAGCAGTCTCGGTTCTAAAAGACAGCTTGGCTGAGAAAGAATGAGATTTCTGGGGGACTTATAAGGAGCTACTGCCCCCAGCATGAAAGCCAGAAGAGTAGCATAATCTAAGAGAGTCTTTAAACTAGAGAATTCAGAGGAAGGCCACAAAGTTGCTTTGAAGATAGGCTGAGAGATCTGGGGTTCTTCAGGTTGGAGAAGAGGAGGCTCTTGGGAGATCTTACAGCAGCCTTTCAGTACCTGAAGTGGGCCTAAAAGAAACTTAGAGATGGAAGTGTTCAAGATCAGGTTGGATGGGGCTTTGAGCAACCTGGTCTAGTGGAAAGTTTCCCTGGGCATGGCAGGGGGATTGGAACTACATGATCTTTAAGATCCATTCCAACTCAAACAATTCTATGAAAATGAAATGTCTATGAAATTTTACAGGTGGATATGGGTCACATTGGAAATGTAAGCAAAAATCTCAGTAAATGAGATAAATGAGTAAATGAGAATCTTCACCTGAGATTTCTCCACCTGGACTGCTCCAATGTCCACATTGACCTGAAAGAGGAAAGGAGACCCTACTGAAACACGGGGAAAGTGAACATGTGTGTTTTTGTGTGCGTGTGTTTAGCTCTGCCTAGGTGAGAGTTTTGGTGCCTAAAAATGGTGCCATATCCTGGAGACTCCAGGAGAGGCAGCATGGTTTGATAAAGCTTGTGATGTGCAGGAGTCAGGTGTAGGTGTTGGGCAGGTAGTGAGACAATCCACGCTGACCAGGAGATGTGGTAACAATGGTAGAGTTCAAGAGATCTTTATTTTGTGACATGCTGAGGATCATCCTTGTGCTATATACACACAGCAGCAATCTCAAGGCTATCTGTTGTCCCTGTTTCCTGTAATTCTCTGTAATGAGAAGTCAGCAAGCACTCTCGCTTTTACTTTTGTAAATGAAAAGTCCATCTGTTTCTGGAGTTATGGGATCACTTCCATTTTGGGTCTTCTCTGAAAACTGTTCCACAGATGTGATCACCTCTCTTAAAACTGTAGGCTCTTACCCTTTTATAAGAGAAGTAACTGTCTCCTCCTTTTTCACACTCTTGCTGCCTGCCTTTGGTGGTATTTTGGTGCTGGCCAGAAATGCTATTGCAGTGCTTGAATACATCTAGAAGATTTGCCCATTCATGAATAACAGGTTTGTTGGAGTAAATTCTTCCTTGTGCCACTTGAAATATGAGCTTGAACTCTCCAGTCAGTTCTTCACAACACTGATGTCAAATTAATGTATGTTGGATTACATGGGAGTCACTGCTGATTCTTCTCAGTTTGTCTCAGTCTGTCCCTTTCTGTTACCCCAGGGAACAGGAGAATGAGGAAGAACTGGGATAGCTTGGGTAAAGCAAAACCAAAGATAATTCAAAACCTCTGTATATTTACTTGGCTTCTGCCCGCTGTGTTACTGCTCCTCAGCCCTCATTCTGCCTATGTGAATTAGGTGAAATAAGGGTTAAAAACTTCTTCTGTTCCGGAGTCACTGTTTAGGGAATCCCAGGAATGCTGGATCTCATTTATATTTATACCACACCTGGCCACAACTCTGTCATGGTCTGGTTAAAGCTGATAGATGGTACAGGATAGACCCAACTGCTGGGGCTTGATACACAGCTTGTTTCTGTCCTTGAGATGAAGACTGTGTGGAAATGAAGGAAACCATCCCTTCCCATAGTGCACTCACATGTTCCTCTGATGTCAATGTAAAATATTTCCATATGGAAAATGCAAAATTGCAATTGAAATGAGACCTTAATTTAGAACAACATTAGTTTCCAAGTTGCCCATGGGCAACCACTGGACAAAAGTAGTTGTGAAAGTGGTACTACTTACCATTTGACTGTGGATCTTCTGTGTGGGCTGGAGCTCTGTTCCCAGGAGTTCCTACACCCACCATCCTTGGTTATTTTGGGACACTATGAGGGAAAGCTGGAGACTGGTCAGAGACCACTAAACACACAGGGTCTCTCTCCTCTCTCAGCTCGTGGCTGGCAATGCATTCCCACAATAAAAGTTTTAATTAGAAATCTTTTGTCTTGGCATTCAGAATACGTGGAGCTAAACTTACTTCCTAGCTTCAGTGAAGTTTCGCTTTCTTCTCTAGTTATTTGTTATTTTCTTTCTTCAAACAGGTGCTAGATACACTCCCTTTTCATATGGCTAAATTGTGTCTCATCAGCATGGTTGAGTGAGTTGCCTGTAGGCACAGCTCAGTGCTACGGTGCCTTTTCAGTGTGGTAATTGGCCACACTTGTGGGAGTGTAGGGAAGGTTTTCTGTACCTGCTTTTGTACATTCTTCTTAGATTAAACATTTACTGGAGAAAAGTTGGGCTACTGTTGCAGGAATCAGTACACCTGCTTCACGTAGTAAACTGCGGTCTGGATGGGCCTGGCAAGTGCCACCCCTTGACAAGAGCCAGGAACCACATAACCATGTTAAATCCCTTGGAGATCTGTGACATAAGCACAGCTTCTTCACAGGTCTTTGGGGATTTAATTTCAATTTTGCCATTTGCTTTACTGCAGTTGCAAAGTGCAGGGATTTCTCTGGCATGCAGATCTAATTAGGCAGAAATGTAGAAAAATCATCATCAAAGCCTCTTTTTCCTGAAATTTAACAGTCCAAAGCATGCCACATAAATAAGAGATATTTGGAAAGGCTTACATGGAAATGATCAAGGATGGAAATCACTGCCACATTTGCAATCTGTGTTTCAGGCCACGTGGGATAGAAATCTAGGAAAAAAGTCTGGACTGGTCATATTAGGTTTCTTCCTTTTGATAGAAAATTTGCAGATACCAGCTTTTACATAGGCAAAGGCAATGTTATTGATATACATTGGGATTGGAACTTTATGCTATTTTTTTTCGTGAAGCCTAGTATTTATGAGAATTAACTGCAACACATGTTGGACAATTAGCTCATAAGTAAACAGAATTGTACATTCAAGTATTACCAGGTATCTGCATACAGAAACTGCAGCTGACTGACTACTGTCACTTCCCAAATAATGGAGATGTTTCACATAACAAAAAAAAAGGAAAATTAAATGTGCTGTCTAGCAAATTTTTTTTTTTGTTAAAATTACAAGAGAGAAAATTAGAGATCCTGATGTTGCCTCATTTATAAACATACAGAAGTTTCTGGCAGTTTAGTAACTGATGTAATGTTTATTCTTTGAATAAACTATATTTAAATAGGTTGTTAAACCATAGTTATAATCCACGTGAGCTACAGGATCAGAACAGCTGCAGCACCTGTTCAGGATCAGGAGGTACTGAATTGTGCCTACTGCTCTGTACAGTACACGGCTTACACGAGTGCTTCGTGTTGTGCTTGTACTTTGCACAACACAGGCAGGAGAAATGACATGACAATTTTCAGATCACTGCAGTGCTTAAATTTAGAGTGATCTGAAGCTTTACCTGCTGGAACCTATGAACCTACCTGCTGGGACATGAACGCCATGTCCCTCTAGGTGCTATGAGCCAAACCCAGAGGGTGATACATATATATCCAGATGGTATCTGAGCAACCTCCTTGGCTCTCCATGATGATGGCAATGGCTCACTCTGCCATGGTACCAAACATGGACCTGTTGCTCTACTTTCCAAGGCCTCTTCACAACTTAAGCCGTTTGTACATGGTAAAGCTATCCCAGGCAGATTGTCAGGAAGGCACTGAATAAAACTAACAATGAATAGAATTGACTTTTTTTACTGGAAAAATAAATTGTTTTCCAGGAGAACACTAATTACTTTGGAAAATAAGTGAATATTTTCTTCCAGAATATTCCACCCACTCAGAGAAATCCTTGTCTCTGTGCTGTTGTTTTCAGCTAGTGTTCCTAGTCCTCCTCTGCTAAACATCTCTCCTCTGCACTGGTGACTCCTTGCCATTCAAGGGACCACTTGTGACCCAGCAGATCCTTGTGCTCCAATTCCCACAGCATAGCTGCAGTGCCATGCCCAGAAGTGACAGAAATGTGCCCCAACTGCAAGCTTTTTCCCAATGGTTTAGTTTCATGTGGAGGGGTAAGCTATATTTTTCCTCTGCGGAAAAGAAAAAGCAGTGTGTGGGCTGCTGCGTCTGTCACGGTGGAGCAGCTGGCAGGTGGTAACTTGTTTATCCGGAAGAAAGAGAGCTACTCCTGAGTTTTTGCTGCCTAGCTGCACCTAGGCTGGGGCATGCCTGTGGAAACAGGACAAGAGTCAGACATTTGAGAACTGGAGGTTGTCAAGGGAGAGAGGTGGAATGGGCAAGGATGGGTCTGGGCTGTGTTCTGGCACTTGGGACATGCAGGACTGTTTGGATCTGTGGGAGAGATAAAAAAGGGGGTTGAAAGTTGTGTGTTGATTTGGGTAGACCAGTGTAGAGAGAGTAAAGGAGAACAGAGGACAAGCAAATTCATTATTCTACAAAATAATTTCCAGCCCTGCCCCAGACTGACCCTGCTCCTAGATCTCCTTCTCTGTGTTTGGAAGAAGGCATGAACCACACCGTGACTGCCTCCCAGTCTCCTGCTCCCACACCCACAGGCTGCCACTCCTGTCCGGTCACCTCAGCCAGGCAAGTGGTGAGCTAAAGAAGTCTCTGCCATCCTTGGGCTGTCCTTGCTGCCTGTTTCCCATTAAAATGTGGGGAAAGCTAGAGCCTTCATGTTCTCAGGGATGGACATTTGTTTATACCCTGTCCCTTAGCTACCCATACAGTTGCACCAGAAAACATATCCTTGCCATGCCCCTGGTCAGCTTGGGTAGGAAAATAAGGTCCCAGCTTTATTTCTGAGGCCTTTATCAGAGTATAATGTTTTTCTCACTGATAGCAGTGGCCGGGAAATTATAGTTGCTATTGTAATCAGTGGGAGTTGGAGACACTCAGTTCTTCTCTAGATGGACCAAGTGGGATGGATGCCTAACTAGGGAGTCTGGAATTTAGATACCTGAACCTGAGCTAGTTACCCTAGCCACTTATTTATACATTAGATAAAGCTCTCATTTCTCATGTTTTCTTCCAGCACAGATGACCAACGTGGTTCACCTGTTAAGCAATTTATACTGCAGCCACCAGTGAGTCAAAATCTTCCAGAGATGATGAATTTGTGAAAATTATTTCTGATCTTTCATCCACCTTGTAAACTACCTTTGCAGAGAAGGCCAGCCTCACAGTCAGATGCTCAGGAGTACATTGCATTAAACTGCTTATGCTGTTTACCGCCTTGCTGATTGATGGAAGAGAAAACACATGGTGACTTCTGCTTTGGTTTCCTCAGTCGCACAACACCCTACAAGTTCTTTTAGAGTACAAGAGCTGAGCTTTTTGATGTTGCAACTCCAGGCTCTTGCGGGTTTTGCTCCTCCTCCTCTATTGATTCTTCTAGAAGTCTCCAGTGAGTTTCTACCCCAACTACAAGAACCAGGATTTCTTCAGTAACACTCCTCTCTGATGAGAAAATGCTCTCTGCAGGTCCTACTTCTTCAGACAGGAAAGACAATAGGTTTGCTTGGCAGTATCTGAATGTTTATCAGATATTCTAGGTTCATTAAATGAAATGGAATGGGGCTTTTAGCAGTATTATTAGCAAGATGAATATAATTTAGGAGAGTAGGAGAGTGCTTCATTTCCTACCTTTAGCAATAAACTGAAAATAAAATGTAAATGTCAAGTGGTAATGTAGCAGTGTGCTTAGCAACCAGATGATCAAATGTTAGGAAAATGCCAACAGCGGTAAGTCAGAGCTGTGTGCTTGTGTGTTTGTGTGCATGTAAATAATCTTCCTTCCCCAACTAGGACCTAAGTGTTGGCAAAGGTTATTTTGTTCCTTTTCACTTCTCCATTTGAGTCATAATTACCTTAATGAGATTATAATATAGCAGAGAGCCAATACAACTTTGGAAGAAAGGCAGGCCCAAAATCTCCAGATACAGTACTATACCCTAATATCAGCATGGCAATCAAAGTGGTATTAGGCTGGATAGAAATGTGACAGATTTTTCAGACTCTTCACAAGGCTGAAGTTGGTATGGAGAGAGTAGATCTGATAAGCACGACAATACAAGCAGTGCTCCTAAGCTTTGAGATAAAGATCAGTTCTGTGGGGATTTAGATTAAAAAAGTATGTAAAGGGACAGCCTCGAACCTTAGGATGTTTGTAAGTCCTTCACATCCTTTGGAAAATCTTGAGGTACTCCTAGGCTTTGGGGAAAGTTTGTTTGACCCATGATGAGGAAGCAAGGGAATTATTTTACAAGCTATCCCAGCTTTAGTGCTAGGTTTTAGTATGGACTCACTAATCACTATTTCCCTTCCTTCATGTTTTTCTGACTGTATCATATTACATTTCTTTCCTTTCTCAAATATTTGCAGTGTTATCAGTCCTTGTTCATATGTCCTTGAGATTTTTTTCTTGTTTTTTTTTTCTCCTGTTAAATCAGCTCCTCTAGGACATTACATATTTTTTGTTGCTTTTCACTGAATTATCTGCATTTAGTCAACATCTTTTTGAAAATGAGCTACCAGGTCTCACTGCGGTATCTGCTTTCATGAGAGCAGTAACTATTGCTCCTAGCCTTGAAGCAGCTGCATTGTATAAAGCAAAGAGATATTTGTGGTTTTGGTTTTTTTTTCCCTTCACACCATTTCAAGCAGCCTACAAACACCAAAGGACTGAGCTACTCCACAAGAAAGCTCTTCCTGTGGCATCATATCTAGGTTTTATCCATGAACATGCACATAGACGTGGTGCTAGGAAACTGTAAAAATCTATGGGCATCACTAGTGGAAAAGGGCCCCAAGCTTTTTCCCAGGTAGCACAGAGATTTTTGGAAAACCTGATATAAATACAACACAAATAAAGTGCCAGCTGCTGCACTGCTTCTCAGTGCAACCACTCACTGGTTTGAAGGGTTTACAGACTGAAAAATGGGGCCTGGATAAATACAGTGTCTTGTCTAGGTCTTTGTAGCTGTTGGATGGATTAAATTTTACTCAGCAGCTCTGCCTCTGCTCCTCCTCCTCTATTGATTTTCTTCATGTGGGCTAGGAAAGCTTGTTCACCTGAGAATGATAACCCTGGTCTCCCACTGTCCTGCCTACCTTGGATCTCAGCCCGTGCACTGCCTGTCTCCTTCCTTTCAAGCCTCTTTCTCAAAGGAAAAGGACGGGGTATGAGCACTGTTTTATGCTTTTATTCATCAATTAAAGTCCATGCTCTCACTGACTTCGTTGAGCACAGAAATTCATGTTACTTTAGGGCTGCTATTTTAATGGGTTTTTTTAGAAGAAGAGATATGATTCAATATAGTGTCCTCTGTGTTTTCTTTACACCTAGTTGGTTCCAAGTGAAGGTTTGTTTTGCAGAAGCACAGGTATCATCAGTTAATCCAAAAGGAAGCCTGAGACCATGAGTACCTAACATCTTTTTCAAACTTTTTCAGCACGTGCCTATGCTGAAAGCTGTACTGTTTGGTAATGACTAGATCTAGGCTGGAGCTGGATTATTCCTCTTGAGAGAAATTCCAGGGGTTCCCAAACCTGTTATTTGTTACAAAATTGACTAGAATAAAAGAAAAAATTCTTTTTTTTGAGGGGGAAAAAATTTGAAAGCAATTGAAAGGAAACAAAAATGAAACTGTTCTAATTTTGATGGCAGTCTTATAAGTTTTGAATGTCCAAAGTTTAAAAGTTTGGGAAAATTTTACAAGTCCTTTTTTAAATGAAAGAACACATGCTAAAAAAAGGAAAACAGCAAATGCTGCTTCTAAAGACAGTGTTTACATTCCAACTTTCTCTCAAAACAAAGCTGCCTTTCCTTTTAAAGAACTTTTCTCTAAGAAAAACCAAAGTAAGCTAGTGATGTCTGGTAGCTCACTTTTCCCACCTGTGTTTTGGTTTGCTTAGCTCCTCTAAAGTCTTCTGGGGTGCAAAATCAGCTAGAAATATCCTGCACGTGGACTACTACATGACATGTATGGACTTACTTTTCTAAGTCAGTGCCACGAAACCCTCGGTAGGGATTTTGCAGGCTGAAGGCTGCTGGCACAGCTGGCTCCAGGCTGTGGGAATGTGGAACCTCACACCGTGGGCAGTGACAGCCGTCCTGGCGTGGTCCTCACCAGAGAAGCAGTGTGTTGGCTTGCTTGCTAGAGACTAGAGAGGGATTGGTTTTTAATGAACATTATTACAAAAAGTATCAGACCTTTAGAGAAAAAATAGTTTATGAAATTTAATTATCTTCTTCCACTGAGTTAGTGAAGGAAGAATAACTATAGCCACCTTCTTTTGCTGTTGCTGTTGTTTAATATCAGATCACTAGCAGCAGAGGACTCTGGTGAAATTCTGCTTTCCTGTATTGACTTCTATTTAAAGTTTTTGTATCTATATAATAACCAATTTAAGTTAATGATCTGAAAATAGCAAATGTAGCTAACTAACATAATGACTATCTGATGAAAAGGAGATCTGTTGGCAGCATATAAAAATTCCTCTCAAGTTTTTGACTTTGGCTGTGTGACCATAAATCATTGCTAGCATCCTTTTAGGGTCTCCTGTGTATAGGGATTGCTAACCAGTGCAGTGTACATACAGTTCTGTGTAATGTTATGGTGTTGTGCCGCATTAAGTGCATTTTTGGCCCTGTTGGTACTGATCCAATCTGGTCTAAGCTATAATGCAGCAATTCCCTCACCTTCACAAAATTGCACTTGATGCAGACCTGGATCCACAGCCCAGGTAGTTTCATTCTATGTAATTGGTTTGTTAGGTACCAGGGGGCAGAGATCAATGCGTGGTCTCCAATTTGTTGGAATACTTGGATTCAAGGAGGAAAAATGGGGAGCTTGGAAATTTTTCCCAGACATCAAAGTTGGGAAGAGGTTAAAGCATCAAAATACTTGGACAACTGGTATAAGAGAAGCCTGGTAGAAGCCTGAACATCACTACCTTCTGCAACAATGTCAGTTACTTTTGCTGGCATTTTTTGCTGCTTAATGCCACTTGTGCTCAGTTACTAGTTAATTCATGTGAGTAAAACTGCAGTATGGAAAAATATAATAATGAATCTGCTTGCTCTCTCCAATCCCAACAAAGAAATAGCACAAGTCATTAGTTTCTCCTTGATGATTTGAAAGCCCAAATAGTGCATTTGTACACTCTCTGTGGTTTTGTGTGTATTAAATTATAAAATTTGTATTAGGTGGATGTTTATGAAATTGTATTTTAAGGATTCATGGGTAATTTTGTAATTTTTTCCAAAATCTCTGTAGCTTTAATTATTTTCCTTTTGACTATAGGAAGATAATTTTTTTAGGAATTAAAATCAGCATCCCAGTCTGGGGAATTTTTCTTAATGCACTTGTCAGCTCACATTTCACTGCTCTGTTTTTTTGTCTGTTTGTTTGGGGTTTTTTCCCAAAGATTTAAAATGAATACAACTGATACCAGACTTCTGAGTGGCAATGAATGAGTTAGTTCAGTGCAGTTTTAATTTTGTCATTAATTTTAGCCAGTGATATTTTTACCAAAATCTCTCTTTACTGCTCTCTAAATTGCAATTACTCTCCCAAATGGGAATAAATGTTGCCTACACAAATTCTTCTGTATAGTTTTATGTAGACTTAATTTAACATATTGATCTCATCTCACTCCGGGCTAGAAGTAGAGCATCTCTCATGTTCTCACATTTTAAAATTAGCTCTGCCAGATTCACTGTGATTAATTTTTAAAGAGAATTTAACTTTCAGAAATAGAGGAACTATCAGAGGGTTCGTCTTAATGAAGCTGTTTCCATTCTGCTCTTCCATGACTGATAGGTTTTATCCTAACTAGTTAAACAAAAATGCTGTGATGAAAAAGAAACTTTAGAGAGAAATAATCTCTTAAGATATTTAGTGTACCAGAATTAGCTCTCTTCTCTAGGAGGTTGGGTATATGAATATATACATATCATAATTTTTTCAGAGGGTTTTTTGTGTTATTGCTATGTTTTGCACGGAACACTTCAACCGTCATTTAATCAGCTTGATATATTTTCTTAGGAAGATTAATAGATTCACAAAGTTCCTAAGAGGATTTAGATATGCTACTAATCACAGAACTAGGAGAATGGCGGCAGTTAGATTTTAAAAACCCAATGAAACAATTTAATGAGACTGCAAGCATAGTTCTGGAGAGTTTACTCTTTTTTTGTATGTGTGTGTGTTTGAGGAGAGGCAGAAATTTTTCTGTGAAATTCTCTGTGATATCTGCTTTCTGTGTGCATTGTCCATGGGCTGCATCTAGGATGTCAATTCCAATGTCTGACCCTCTGGTCTTTTTGATGAGGTGGGGTATATATGGTGAGTGCTGTGATTCCAAAACCAGTGATGGGCAATTCACAATGAGAGCCCAGAGCATGTTATAGAATTTTTTCCAAACTGGGTGGTCAACTCTTTGGGAAAAAACCCCAAACTTTATGAAATAGAAAAGCTGTACAATTAAATATCAAAAAGTATCACTCTCTCCTGTTGGTTCCTTTGATTGGACTGATGCTTTCAGCCAGTTTGGAGCCCAGCAGTACTGGGCTCCTCTGCTGGCACCCACCTCAAAGGCAGATAGGTACACAGGGAAGGAGGGAGAAGAAAGGGAGATTTTAGGATTAGAGCTGGAGGCATTTCTAGAGCAAATGACTTGAAAAGAAGCAGATTCTTCTACAGAAAGTGAAATATTTATCAAACTGCAAAAAGCTTTTGTGTTCACCTACTCTGATCTTACAGTTACCATCAGCCCTGGACCTTCCTTGATTCCCATTTTGAGTCAATACACTATAGCTTGGTATTTTTTAAAAAACTTTGAGTTACAGAGAAGCTACCAGAAAATCCGAGAGCCCACTCCAGTATCTGACAGCAGGTACAATTAAAACCTTGCACCTTTTAGTTTTGTCTACACTTGGGTTCCTTCATATTACACCAAATGGCTCTGTACCTCTAGCCTTGCTCTGTATGGTTAGTATTTACAGACAGATATACACTATATAGTTACATAGTGAGCTGGGACTTGACAGAGATACAGAACTCTGGCTTTGGATATCTGTGTTTAAAGTATGTTTTCCAGTTCTTTGGTTGTGTTAACCTCTATTAAGCTCTTCCCCAATTGCAGGAATTACAATTAGTCAAAGTTCTCTAATAGCACTCACAACCCATTAAAAATACAGAGGCAAAATACCCTCTTGGATACTGCCCCATACTCCTCTGTCCCTCAGCATGGGACTGTGCTGGCTCTTTCAGCTGTTGGCACTGGAGATCCAGCTCCCCCAGTCATCCCCACTGATACCCAAATTCTTATCAAAGCTGCTCTTTCCTGGAAGAGAGGCTTTCAGGCGATGAGTCTGACCTGCAGACTTTGTTTCTAGATGTTTTTTGTATCTTAACATTCAGTTTTCAGAATCTTGTACTCTGTCCCCCCAGTTGCTCCCCTTCTCTGTTCTTTAGTTTACTTGCATACTTGGGTCAATATTAGCTTTAATACCTCCATTTCAGTGCTAAAAATGTTGCAGAATTAATATCTTTATGAACCTGTTAGAAACTCACCTCTTCAGTTATCATATCTTGCTTATAGAACCTGTGCTTGTAATTTTCATTCTGGTGTTCAGTGTTGAGATTTTCTCCCTTTTCATTTTTTACTACTATAATTTTTTACTATATATTTACTACATTTTTTTACTGTCTTGAAATATCTCATATATACCTGAAGTTATTATATTAGTGCTATTAATTTAACAATCAAACTTGTAATAGCACAAAAAGGTCATCAAATTTATTGGGCAAAGTTGATTTTCCATAGATCTGTATTACTGGCCTTAGTTGTCTCATCTACTTTTAAATCCTAATAATTGTCTCTCCTTTCAGGTTGTCAGTTATATTGACTAGGATTGTTGCCCACATGATGCAGTATTTATTTATTTTAGCATCTTTTAGAAAGTCCTGGCACAATATTAGGACTCTTTCCAACCTCTGTAACTTCTCTAATATTCAGTGAGCTATTGAAAAATTGACATATTGTCTGATTTGTATAATTCTTTGATCAATAATTTTTGATATTTGGATACAATATATCAAGATTAGAATTTAAAAACCCCTAAATTTTGTTTAGATTTAACTATTTATGATTCTTGTCACTTACAGATCAAATAAAAAGCTCTGATTTAACTATGGCGTCTGGCTTTTTTTTCACAAACTGAAACTCAGCAAGAAACTTTTGTACTATAACTTCCTAAATAAAATATACAAAACTGTTCTAAAACCAAGACAGAAAACGAAGCTGTAAGTCAAATAAAGTTATCTGAACGAAGACATGAATAGAACATTTGTATAAACACATAGAGGAATAATGATTGTCCAGAAGTCCTGTCCTTTCAAAGTCATCTGGTAGAAATCTGCTTGTATATCCTTTAAAAGAGTTAAATGCACCCTTTTATGTCAGAATGATCTTCATCAGATTAGTGGAAATACAAAATACCCAGTTTGCTTAATAATAATTGTGGATTAAGGTAGAGAGATTCTTTGCTGTGAGATACTGCTCCAATGAGAGAGAGAAGTGCCAGTAGAAGGGAAGGGTGGAAGAGTTTGCACTTGAGGTTAGAAGTTGAAGTGTTACCCGCCTGGAAGGGAGAGGAATCCTGGGGAACCTACCCAGCAATGACAGGTGGGAATGAGAGGAGATTAGGAAATACTCCAACCTTGTGGTTGACTTCCCACTGAGAAGCAGGTGACATGAACAACCAGGTTTGCAAAGAAAGGTTTTTTTGCAAAACAGTGGTTTTGCAAGCACCCAGGAGCCCTCAGGGTGCATTGCAGCCTGCAGTTCTTTGGATCAGCAAGGTAGGGACTGTGCTACTGCCACGTACCCATTGTGATAGCCACACATATCTACAAATGAAATCATGAAGTACTTAGAGGGGAATTATGTGACTCTGCATGTATCTTTCCCAAGCCCTCCAATGTGCTTCTTGCAGGTCAGGTGTAGAGGGATAAATAGGTGGTGAGGAAGAGATACAGCATCCTTTCTGGCTTGCTGTTTTCTTCATATGGCATCTCATCTTCCTCACCCAGGCAACAAACAGAGAACTTACTAGAAGCCTTGTTTTCCAGAATAGTTTTGTGTTTTCCATGCAGAACTAGTGGAATAAAACTCTTGCAAAGGTAAATTTGCTGTTGTAATAAAAATGGGTTTACAAAGAAATTCAGAAAACAGGAAATTAGACTTTTCCTGGAAACCAGCCCTTTCTTTCTCTTTCCTCAGATAACATTTGAATATATGAACCAATTCCAACCTTGTCTGAAGGGGATATTTGAGGAATTAGGCTCCTACTGACTTTTTCAAAAGAGTTGGTGCAAGGAACCACCCCAGGTCTAAAGGAAGCTGCAGCACGTACTCAATCCTTGCTAGCCATCAGAGAGTCCACACTGTTGCTTACCTTCAGGATGTGAAGCACAGGACATCAGGTTTCCATGTAGCCCACAGAACAGCTGCCTGTTGCTTTGTTTGTTCATTCCACACCCCTATAATTCTTACTCAAAACCATTAATGATGGAACCATTTCTTGTTTGTACCTTTATTTACAGCATTGCCTGGACCTGAACAAAAAACTGCACTGAACTTTTTTCATTAAAGCATAAATTTTATTGATAAAGACTTCTGAAAGTGTGTAGTTCAGATTGTCTGTAAACATTGTTGGTGCTTGTTGACTTTTATGCCATAGCTGTCTACCCTGAAATGCTCTTAAGGAGGTGGATTGGTCACTCATCTGCTCCATTGGTAACTCTTTTTGGGATGAAGTGTGGGAGGGTTGGTTTTGCTGATCAAAAGCTAACCTACCATCTGCAAGATTTCAGAAAAAATGCTGTTCTGTGGTGTTGTAAATGTATTACAATCTCTTATTTTAGGACCCATTTGCATCCCTGAAGAGATGAAAAGAAAAAGAATTTCAGATCAATGAATCACAGTCCCAAACACCCTCATGAAGATGAGCTGATTCAATTTGTTTTCTATGGCAAATGTTTATCTAGGTTTATTTCTTCTATTACATTGAAACTCTGACATGTAGTACATCTTACTGGAGCAGTTATACAAGTCCTGTGAGCAAACAGAGCCAA
Organism: Calyptomena viridis; assembly: GCA_013390005.1. Classification (NCBI taxonomy): domain Eukaryota; kingdom Metazoa; phylum Chordata; class Aves; order Passeriformes; family Eurylaimidae; genus Calyptomena; species Calyptomena viridis. Next base: position 478,531 of record WEIV01002824.1, read on the forward strand.
CATTTGTTCGGGTGCATTGTTAAAATGACATATGGGTCACTTGGACACCTTTTTAGAGGCAGTGAATTGGTACGAATTACTGATATCGCATGTACACCTCCTGTCTCCAGCTATGGATATAAAAGGAGAAAAGAGGGGTCTGCAGGAACCCTTCACATGTGCTGTGCCCTCTCAGGGATGAGCACAAGCCCACTGCAGTCCTGCACCTGCTGCAGATGCTGCCTGATTGGAATAGCATCATCTTCAGTCACACTGCATTCATTGCATCTCCAGACTTACTGAGGTTCTTATGCAAATGGCTACGTTAGTTAAGCAAGAGCTCCATTAAAAGTATTTTCTTACTCTGGGTATAACTTATTTAAGGGAAAGTGACATTTCTTTTTATTTTGAAGTAACAGCTTTGCTTAAACCCTTGGGTACCTTGCTCCCAATTTACTAAAATTTCTCTGTATGGCTAATGTATTCTTTCAAGGATAACTTTTTTGAAGTGTAGAAGTCAGCTTAGTTACCATCAAAACAGTAAGATCCAGTATTTCAATGTTCCTGTTAAGACTTAATAAAGTCATTAATTGTGCTAGTGCCAGCAGGGTATCCTTGCAAATTTAGAGAACAAAGGCAGTTATTTTGTAATATGCACATTCCAGGACATTTAAATTATTGACCAGGTATGTAAATAATTGATGGCACACAAACGTATCACTGTAAGAGCCCTGGAAAGCATCACATTCATTTGCCAGGGAGACGGTGGGGTCAGGACTTCTGTAGCAAATAATGATTCATTCTTTCCTTCCCCACTTGAATGCCATTATCCTGCGCAGCTGCGTGAACAATGCGTTTAGGCTCCAACCAAGAAATAAACCCTTGACGCATGCACTGAGTATGAGGAACATTATGTAAAGGTGCCTTTTAGTGATCAACACGTGAGCCTGTTTTCATTTCTGTCCTTTTGCCTAAGCTAAAGTGCCTTGGAAATGAGGAAGCCCTGTGAATTTCTCCAAGTACAAGCTCGCAAAAAGAGAACAACTTTGTGTATTAAGGAACACTGATCCTTACACTGATCCCTCTTGCTCCCCATGCTTTGCATAATGCATTCTGCAGACCTGGCAGCTCTGTGCTGGCACAGCCTCACAGGAAGGACTCCACAAGGGGCAGTGCCATGGGTGCTCGGAATGGAAGAGAGACGTCAGCTCCTGGGTGAAAGGTGTGGGAACTTTCCCCATACGCAGCCTGTGTGGAGTATGGGAACTGAGGTGTTTTGGACTGTGGATTACAAACAACAGTACAGTCACTTTTGAAGAGCTCTAGTGCCAGGTTCTCCCTATGAAGGAATACCAAACATTGGTGGCATGGGAGCAAGCAGTGGTCCCTAGGTAGTACTCCTACGTAGTACCCCTAGGTACAGGCAGAAAGAATTCCCATCCTCACACTATGTCCTTGGCACAGGGCTTGCCAGGGTTGTGTTTGGGTCTCCTTTGGAGCCAGATGAGGGAGAAACATAGCTGTGCTCCAGCCGATGCCCAGGGTGGTGTCCCCTGAGGTCACTCTGCCCCTTATGTGGTGCAGGAAGCAGTGTCAATGAGCTACACATCCAAAGCACTATACGTGAGCAAAATCTATGCACAATTTAGAAACAAGCAAATATTTGTGAAGTTGACCAGCAAGATGTAATATCCCAAAGCATATAGGACACTTGTAGTCATCAGTTGTTTAGGTTGATGCTTTTCCTCAAACAGCTTTTGCCACAGGCTTGCTGAGCCTTTTTTTCATATGCCAGGTTTAGCCCAATATGCAAGAGAGAAGAAGGGGGGCTTGGAAACATGAGAAGTGATGGGTGACCTAGAAGCAGAGATGCAAGCGCATGATGAAAGGTGACCTGAGCTCACTCTCGGCAGTGGGGTGTTTCAGCAAAGGGTGAGAAGAGCAAGGAAAGGCCAGTGGGAAGCCCAGAGGAGAGAACACCAAACGAGGTTAGAAATCCTTATTTAAGAGGAAGACATTGTGTGCCCTTCCTTGCCAAATGAGAAAGAGGAGCAATTTAAAAGTCAAGAACAGTGTGGGAAGGTGAATTGTAAAGAAAAAGCCTGAGCCTGGAAGGAGACAGTACCTGAGGGGATCCGTGGCTTCAGCAAGCTGAGGTAGTGCTCTGCCAGGGCAAAGAAGCCCCACTACCTACCTTCCTCATGGGTCAGGATTTCTCAGCATTAGTTATTACCCTCTTAAATCTCTCCAGATTGGCCTCCCCTTTGTCCTTTAAGTGCAACATTCCAAAAGGGACTTAATAGAGTACCTTAGGGTTGAAAAGAATGAAATTCTGTCTCCTGTCTCTCTGAGTGGCATCCCTCTTAGTGTGCCCCAGGCTTACACAGCTTTGTGCTACTGATACATGAGAAAGTTTGGACCTATTTTACGGCCCAGGTCTCTTGAGAGTCAGGTGCTCCTTGTTTTGTACTTGACTTTTCTCTCCTTCTGCAGTGTAGCATTAGCACTTGTCCTTGCTGAATTTCTTCATAGTGATTTCATACCCTCCCTCCAAGCTATTATCAATCACTTTGAGCTCTAACCCTGTCCTCCAAAGCATTTGCAACTTACAGTTTGGTGTTATCCACTCTGTGTACCATCATTAAATTGTTAATGAAAACATGAAGTACAAGAGGGCAGATACCACCAGGTCTCTGCCTGACAGTCTCTCTCCCTATCTGACACTGACTCACCAATAACCCCTGTGCTAAAAGTAGGTTTTCAATGCCTTGGGCCCATACCTAAGGCTGGTTACAGCTAGACTATGTTGCTGAAGCTTGTTTATGAGGATGTCATGTGAGATGATTGTAAGTCATGTGTAATATCTTCTCCCTCAGCCACCAGGCCGGTTACCTTGTCAGAAAATGACACTAGATTCATTTGGCATGAGTTTTTGTCAAAACAGAAGCTGTTTGCTTGATCCCTTTGTCACCTTGTAGGTTCATGTGGTATTGTGTATGTCAGTGTGTGATTGTTCCCTTGTTTTTCTGGAACACTGCTCAGTCTGTTCTGGCTGACCATGTCCTCCTTCATATCAAATTTGCCTTCTGCAGATCTCTCTTCTCTTTCACACAGTATTGAAAATAATTGGCAGTGATTTGAGGTTTTGTTGGCATGATATATTATAATTAAATACACTCACGCACAATCACCCACCTAGGGAAAGTCTGGGTGATGTCTCAGCCAGAGGCTCTTAGGATTTCAACAATTGCCAGATCTTCCCCAGCTCTGGGAAGGTCAGTGGTTGCTCAGAGTAAATAATCCAGTTGTAGATGAGAAATAACCTCAGGCAGATGGACGTGAGAAACGGAGGGGGGAGAATTAGTCTTCTTAATGAAAACAGTGTTTTTGACAAGCTGACAGTAGCACGGTATATAGGCAACTGTTTAAAAAAACCTGCTGTTGTGAGAAGGTGAGTCTTTCTGGTAGTGCTTCTTTTTGCTGACTGCTCTTTCTAGACACAAAATGAGAAGTATGATTTAAGCCTTCCTTTCCAGAGTTTTTACTTTGCTTTGGAAGATCCTGAATTACTCTCTTCTTTAGGAGGGGGGGATATTTTCTCAGTCTTGATTATAGATGATATCTAGAAATTCCTCAAAGTCAGGGAAACTGATGGTCTTTGGGTTTCCTCTGGGCCTCTTAGTGATCCCTTCCTGTGATTCCTCCTAGACCTAGGGGTTCAATTGGGGGCAGATATGACTGCAAGAGTATCAGGAGGGAAGATAACAACATGCTTAAAATATTTAGAGACTGAGGTAATAAATTTGAAGCTTCTGAATATCTTCTCTTAATTTGTAGTGCTCTAATGTATAAATTCTACATATTTGAGAAAATAAAAAAATAGATGTAATTTAATGTGTGTATCTGAGCATCACTTTGCTAAGTCTAAGCTAGTCACCCTAAGCTTTACTTACATCAGTGGAGAGAAATAAGTCCCTTGAGAAGGTAAGTCATCAGATCCACTTAATTTACATCACTTTGTGAGTCATTCTCTTGAGGTATTTGTAGCTCTCTATTGAGTGTAAGTGGAGATTAGAATGACATGGATAACTTCAAGATGTCCATGTTAGGTAAGACAACAAATGGTTCATCAAGCATGTCTGGACTTATTTTAAGAACTAATAACAGATTTGGGACTATTTTACTCTTTGGTTTAAAAAAAGACTTTCTGTTTAAAAAAATACAGTAGCAACAGTAATAGAAGAGCCAACAAAAGTAAGTTAATATGTTTTAGCTGCAGGCTGTTGAGCCCAGGAGGATTCAGAAATATTCAAATTTCATTCTTCTGAAAGGCAAACTAATTACCATTGTCAATTTTAATGTTACAAAACTTCAAGCAAATACAAAAGCATTCAAAGATCAGTCATTTATGCTTTGCATTCAATACAAAAGTAGCTGAACATTTGTTTTCCTAATCTTTTATGCCTACTTTGTTGTCATATGTTGTTTGACATTCAGCAAATAACACAATGTTTCAATCAACAATGTAAGATTGCATTAAAACTTGATGGCCCACAGCTTAATGGCAAAAGTGAGTAATTAAAGCTGTGGCGTAAGCAATAGTTGGAGGCAAGTTCTGGTAAGATTTCTTCTGCAAACAAGGGAACTTCCAGGACTTACCCACCCATGTCCAGGGACACAGAGGAGGAGGAGCCACTAGCATTGCTTTCCTCTGTGCTGAGCTGTGTAGTGAGCCCACCTGATCTTCAAACACTCATGCATAATGTATGTGCAGCACTCCTTCCAAGGTGCAGCCCACGCTGGTGACAGTCAGTGAGATCGTTGCCTAGCTTGCCAGACATGCTACCTGGTGGGCTGGTAGCCCTGTAATTGGGATAAACAACAGAAAGGATACCATTATTGCTAAATATTGAAGCTGCTTCTGGAGAAAGCAGATGAGGAAAACTGCTCCGAACACCTCCACATAGATACCATACAACTCTGACAAGTTAATGAGAGGATTTTCATTACAACCAAAAAGAAAATCCATACTGAGACAGCCTGGTATGAGACAGGTTTCCTACTGTGTCCTGGAGCCCTCTTCCTCCTCTCTCACTGTCACAGGTCATCTAATACTACAGGTGTGAAAGATAAGTTAATCTTCAGCTTTGCTTTCATGTCTGATATAAAGAATGTTTTAAAACTCATGTTTAGGGTGTCTGGCTTGTAACATCTTCCAGCATATGTAATAAAGTAAAAACCAGTTCTGGTACCTTAGAAAACACTGCCTTTCCAGAAATGTTTGTCATCCACACACTTTCACCAGCCAGGTTTCTGAGGTTTGCCCACTGTATGTAACGGTTGGGAAAGAGAGTGTCATGGGAAGGAAAAGGGTCACATCATTTTCTCTCCGCTGGCTCTGCTTTTCATAATGTCATCTCACAGGTGTGGAGGTGTTTGAAAATGCAAGTTTTGAAACCAATGCCCATGTAGCAGGAATCAGGGAGTGAGATGACATAAACATGGCTCTCTGAGGACAGTGTGTCACAGAGCCATGAAATTTGGCTGGATCTTAGGAAGACCTGAGAGGAGCGAGGCTATACCAGATATGTGCTGAGTGATGCCTCATGCATCTTTGCATTTCCACTAGCAAGTTGAGTAGAGTGCTTAGAGGTCATCCTTTGTGAAATGTAATAATTTTATTTATTAGGAAAGCTCTCTTTGTAATGTTCCTAATCCCCCAATAGAATTGAATATACATTAACTTTGCTTCTGAAAAATGACTTAAAAATCTTAAAGGTAAGACACTCTTAAGGTTTGTAGCACAGTAGCTGTAGCATCCTGTAAGTTCTTTCCCTCTTCTATATGGCATTTTTTGAAAAGAATTCACTCATTTCACAGAAACACAGAATCATAGAAGAGTTAGGGTTGGAAGAGACCGCTGGAAATCATCCGGTCCAACCTCCCTGCCAAGGCAGTGTCACCTAGAGCAGGTGACACAGGAGCTCATCCAGGTGGGTTTTGAACATCTCCAGATAGGGAGACTCCATGATCTCCCAGGGCAGCCTGTTCCAGTGCTCTGCCACGCTCAACATGAAGAGGTTCTTCCTCATGTTGAGGTGAAACTTCTTGTGCTGTAGTGTATGGCTATTGCTACTCACCCTGCTGCTGGGCAACACTGAAAAGAGTGTGGCACCACTCTCCTGACACCCACCTTTGAGATACTTACATACATTTATGAGGTCCCCTCCCAGTCTTCTCTAGACTAAACAGGTCCATTTCCCCATCTCTCCTTATAAGAGAGATGCTCCAGACCCCTAATCATCTTTGTGGGCCTCATGTGAACAACTGATTTCAATTAGTTTTCCAAATCACTTGGACTTGAGTGTGGGTCTCATGGATCATCAAGAAAAAAGAATCCTGAACAAAGTATGCTCTTGTTCATACAGTGTTTGCTTCCAGTTGTACCTTCCCCATAAAGAGTGAATTAAATTCTCGGTGTTTCAAAAGGAATAATGTGATTGCAGTAGCAGTACTATGGCAGGTGAAAGGAAACCTGCAATCCATATCCCTTTTGTTGTTTGGTGCAGAATGATTAGGAGCAGAGGAGCAGATGTTTATCACTGCACCCAAACATGACCCTATGGTACTTGCTTTGGGAATTAGAAGACCTTCCTTAGAGAATTTCTTAAGACATTTTTCTTCATCTAGAGAAAAAGTAAATTAATTTACGTTCTGCATGGTTGTTGTGAGCTGTCATGTAAAACCAGAATTTTTCTGTGTTACAGCATAATAACTATTCTAAGTGGTAAAAAATGATGCAGTCCCTCTTATTTTTTAATTTGTGCGATGTAGTTTTTTTCCCTCTGCCTGCCTGTCTGGATATTTCTGCTGGTTAATAAATATAGAAGGAAACAGTCACACTTCTGATCTTTGAGGCCTTTCTTTTAGAGGCTGAGCCCTGAATGTGAGGTCCTAGTATCTCTCAGTAAAGGAGCTTAAATATTCTCTTCACATGTGCACTAGAGATACTCCATGGACAGCCTTCAGTTTCTGTATTTCATATGAGATGGACAGAAGAGATAAAGTAATTCTGCACTGAAATTTACAGCACAGTTCACCCCATCATTATGCAGCATCAGAGGCGAGAAGAAGGCCACACTTAACCTTAGTCAAAAGATTGTCCTGGCTGCAATAGCATTCATTTGTTCATTCATGTTGCTCCTGGTACAGAGAGATCATTCAGGGAAGAAAAAAACTGATTTAGAAGACAAAAATAAATGCAACTAACTGGATTTATTACATTACTTGCTGAAACCCCTGTGGAACATTTCTTATTGATTTTTCATGGAACCTATCAAAAGCCCTTTTCCCCTTTTCCAACTATAGAGGTGCTGTTGGTGAAACTGAAACTGGTGAACTGTATCAGGCTCTGTTCCTGTAAATCTTTCTGCTCCTGAGATCAAAAGAAAAAATTAAGTGTTTTGTTATTTTCATGTCCTTTTCATATGCTGGTATGTCTTAGCTCAAATAATTTAGATGCTTCTCAAGTGAAGCTGGCAAAGTCTTCAGAGTGGGAGAAATTGTTTACTTGCGTGTGCAGGTTTGCTACCAGGCAGTATTCCAAAAAATAGCCATGCTAATTATGGGCTGAGATAAGGTCTGCATAGTCTGGCTTAAGTTAATCATAAACTGGGTTCTACCGGATTTCTGCCTTTCACAACACTACTGAAAAAAAACCCCAACCCAAAACCAACAGAAACATCCCAACTTCTTTTGTAATTCAGACCAAAGTTTCAACAAGAAAGGATTAAAGGTCCTTGTACTGAGAATGGCTGTACAACCAAGTACTTCTGTGCATCCCAAACTGTGGTCAGGTTTTGCCTAATGATCTCAAAAGGCTGTCTTGCAATGGCCTGATAGCATTAATTTTTGCTCTGAGATCATTTAGATGTCCATACTGATAAGTAAGCAGATTCCAGGAAGGCAACCCCTCCTCCCTTGCCATGGTAGTATTTAGAGAGCTATTCAACCAAGAATGGGAAAGACACACTGAGAGCATTGCTAGAAGAATATCGAATGGTCTAACAGAGAGAGAAGGAGTGAGCGGTAAAGCTGATGTAAAAGAAATGATGGGAATAGATATGTCTGAAAGTACTTGAAATTTATGGTGTTCTCACTTCTTTTTTTTAATACTCTAGAGCATTTTGATTTACATTCAAACAGCCTGGTAGGTTTAAATTTTAAATGAAGCTGGCTTAGAATTATGAATAAGGCCATTAAGTATTGCCTTAATAACGTCTTATTGCATGGAACAACTTCTATAATTGCAGCAGGGAAAAGAACTTCAAGCATTTGCATTTGAGTAATTGATGGCCAATTTACAATGTTTGTTTTCTATTTTCTGGGGAGAAATGAAAGGGCTCTAATGTTGTTGACATTTGTTTTTCTCTAATGGGGTTTTCAGAATCCACTCTCATCGATCAGCTGTGCAGAGCTTATAAAAGTAGCCAGCCAGTTTGAACCTTGAAAGAGGGAAATCATAGAATTTCATGGGATGAGAAGTCTGGGTCTAGTCTGGGCAAAGTAGTCTGTGCTGTTCTGTAGGGTTGTCAGCTTCACTGGTATTACTAGAGTTCCATCTTGGACTTGATTCTAAAGTTGCAACAACCCAGCTACCAACCCTGAATACCAGATATTCCCTGGGGGTAAGGAAACAAGAAGTAGAACTGAGAAAGAGTTCTTTAGAAAAACGGGTTGCAATATCTGTCCTTTACGTGGGGACATACACAGTCCCACTGGTGTGACTGCTGAATCAGAGGAAGGACTACACAGAATAGGAAGATCAGATTGACTGCTATTGTCCTGGTGCTGTAAAGTGGCATTCAAACATAGAAATGTGGATTAAAAGATTCCAGAATCAGAACTCTGCCTGACATCAGTTATGCTAGAAGTTTGACTTGATACTTATAATGCTGTCTCTTGATGGATTTCACTTTCCACTCCAGGTTCCTTCAGGTCAAGGCTAAGTTGTGTTTTACTGGTGCTGCCCATGCAGTCTTTGTTTGTGGATAAATATTGCGAGTGTTCTAAGTCAGGCAGTTTTCACAAGCACTAAATAGCTTTTAATGTTTTAATTGATTTTTGGCCAAAAAAAAAAGAGGTAAGCAGAAAAGAAACTAGAAGCATGAGACAGCACAAGACAGAAGCACCAGTATTTAGAGTCCCCTAATGCAGATGAGTTTCTTAGAAAAAATACTCTGGTCAAACACGAGCTTGAAGCAGTCCAATGTGGAAGCAGCAGAATGTGAAGACATTCACCTGGTGAAAGACATCTACAATGATAGAAATGGTATTTGGTAAGGCACAAAGCAGAAACTTCAGATTCCTCTGAAATGTTACAAGTTGGGTGCATACGTTTATTAATAACATACTGTGTTTTCTAAAGGAGCTCAGAACTAAATTAACTGGGATCCATGACCTCTTGTTTGTGTATTTGAAGAACTGAATGTTTTAACTACGACACCAATTTTTGAAGGTACTTCAGAAGAGATCTGGAATACTATGGATAAATACATCTCCTATGTCTGTACCAGGCGAATCACTAGGAAATGCACTAAAGAAAACAGTTAATGTACACATGGGTAAATATGATATATACGGAATGAGGAAACATTGCTAAAGCTTATTCCTCAGAAATGTATCAGCACTTTTTTTCTGAAGAGTTCAGCAGGGATGTTGGTAGAAGAGATCCAACAAAAGGCGTGCAACAAAGCTTTAAACCAGGCTGCTCTGGACACTCATTGTTAAGATATACAACTAGCTAAATGAAGAGATGTTGGAATCCAGGATATCGGGACTACACCTCAAATTGCCCTGGAGGGTCTAGGACCCTTGCAGAGACCCCAGCAGGATACAGTTTTTTGATCTGTGTCCCTGGAACAAGCTTCCACCATTGATG
>WEIV01002824.1:489807-554162 GCA_013390005.1 Calyptomena viridis
TGAAGGATCTCCTAATACTGTGTGATAAAATGACAAGTGAAATTCAACGTTGATAAATAGAAATATTTATATAGGATATAAATATACATATAAATAGATACATAATATATGTAAAATATATAAAATAACTATGTCATGTATAAAATATCTATAAATATAGATATAGATATATAGATATATTAGATACCTATAAACATAAAAATTTATATAGATAAATCTAATTTCACAGTGTTGGAACCTGCACTGCCTTTTGTTTTCATGCAGAAATGAGACATTGAGGTTATTGTAGACATTGCTAGAAAACTTTGGTAGGGGAAGCTAAACAGATTAGGGTGGTTTTTTTTGGCCATTATGTTGTTGCATACTCCTGTTGTGCTCCACCAACTCTGCTCCAGCTCCCAGAAAAGGTATAATAGAACTGGGAAACAGAGAAAAAGGAGTGAAGGGTGGGAAGCAAACAAGTAATGACTAATTATTCATAAACTTTTCAACCTGGAAGCCAAGTGACTGAGGGAGATTCTGGCAGATATCTGTAACATTGCTAGCAGGTTTGAAGAAGAAGGTTGAGGAAAAACTGCTTGTTGTATTTTGCAGCACAATAGCTTGGAGTCCTTAAACAAAACTTGTACTTGGCACATTCCAAACAAGCAAAACAGATAACTTCTGGAAAACATGCAAATCCACTGGGAAGCTTCTTACATAGGAGTTTGTAGAAGTCAGAGGTTTATATTTGCTCAAAATGCAAATGGATAAATTCTTGGGAAAAAAAAATACGCAAAGGTGCCAGGTTTGACTCCAGAGACCCTTGAGTGGGGGACTGGGATATGTACCAAGGAAGCATCTAGGTACAAATACAGCTGCTCTTGGGCATGAGTGTAAGCCACTGATGGAGAAAAGCAATGGAGAATATGAACCTGTGAGCTCCCCAAGTATGACTTTTCTTCTGCTCCTGTATCAACATTCTTCCAGTCTTCAGAAAATGTAAAATGGAAAAAAAAAAAAGAAAAAAAAAAAGAAAAAGGTTTTGTTTCTAGTTCTCACTGGAGATTAGATCTGGTGGAAAACAAATTTGGGCACAAGAGTGCATCCAAACCATGTGACCTCTAGTTGTGACTTGAGGACTGGAGTAATCCCAGCAGACATTATACAGTGTGCTGTCCAAAAGGTAATTTCCTTGTGACTCTCTTGGCATTCTATTTGGCAAGTACTGTACAGGATATCTCTGGAACTGAAATTTTAATATATTCATCTTTAATTTCCACCAGTTTTCACAGGCTGAGCCTGCAAAAGCCCAGAGCTTTTGTTTTTCTCCCTGCTAAAGCTAAGAGGTCACAGCATACAAATTTAGCTAATAAGTAGCTTCTGAGAAAGTATACAAGAAGGTAAGATGTGAAGCTGAGTAATAAAAGGTTTCCCTTCCCCCTGACCCCTGCCATCCCTTACAAATCTGTAGTGATGTGGCTTTTTATACCTTCAGGTGTGGAAGAACAAAAAATTCAGCCGTCCTTTAAAAAGTTAACCTCAGACCTGTGTTTTACACTAAACCAATCTTGAGCTACAGTAACCAATACACGAGCTAGACAAAAAATTTACATGTCACCATACTGCATGTCAGAATACTTCCTGTGGAAGCCTGCTACAACCAAGGAAACTGCTTCCAAGTTTCAGTCCTAAACGTGCATTTCCTTTTCAGCAGATGCTATCCCGGGAGCAGCAGCATGAAGGTCAGTGTGCACTGACTGTAGCCTGTGCTTTCCAGTGATTCCCTGTACACACAAGCTACACCAAGTTAAACTCCACACCCATATTACTTGTATGTAAACCAGGCCATTTAAAGCTTCCCTGGGCATCTCCATTTCTTGGAAGCCTTAAACATAGGCTGAAAGAAGCCCTGAAAAAAGTACCCCCATAGGTTCCCCCATAACAGAGGAAACTGGAGGCTTTCTCCTTTGGTATCCTCAAGCTTTGCTGCACAAATAGCACTCTGGGATTAAAATCCCAGATTTTAATGGGTAGGGCTACAATTTTCAGTGACTGTGGCACATGGAACAGACCATGGCTGCAGAGTTAAAAAGGAGGATGCCTGGTACTGTACAGCAAGACTAAACATCTAGAAGGTGCTCATTTTCCTGTTGGAGTAACAAAAGAGAGGACTCTCAGTTAGGTGTTAAGCGAAGTTTTCCTGGTAAAAGCAAAAAGATTTTCACTGCAAACGTTTTCATAAGTTCCAGCAATCCAAGAAGACTGCAGAAAACAACAGAATGGGGATTTTGAATCTTGATATAGAGCTGTCATCTGTAAATGATAGTCACAGGCTGTGCTGGAACAGCAACTTGTGTTACAGATCCACTTGTGATGTATTTTTGCCTCTTTTCTTGTGCTTCTTTCTTCTTTTTCCATGTTTTATATGAGATTATTCTTACCCTGAGATGCCTGCTAAGATCTCATTTGTTTATAAAGGAGCATAAGGGAAAATTTTTTCTTGGTTGTTTTTGTTTTGTTTTTTTGTTTTTATTTTCTCACCCATTTTTGTATAAAAATAAACTGTGGCACAAAGACTGATGAACTTGCACAGAGTAAAAAATAGGAACAGATCCAGTTTTTCTCATTTCCCCCTAACTTGGCATTTTATCTGCTGACTTGCATTCGCTTTCATACAATAAACAGCATAGCTAATGCCAGATTTGGCTCTGTGCATCAAGATTTATCATGGACTGCTGCACTCTTCATAGCTCCTAGTCACTTCATTCAAAGCTCTTACCCATCTATCGTTTCCTAGAGGTCAGTTCTTGTATTTGCCATGCAAAAGCTGATATATATTGCATTCGTTATTTACTTTCACGGTTGATTGAGTATTCTTGGTTTTGATGAGTTATTCCAGTCACTTGCCAGATACCTCTTCAGGTACAGTCTTCTTCATTGTTATCGGCATCATCAGGACCAGCATAGACACCAGGTAGGGACAAGGCAGGAGATACTGTAGGACTGTGTCTTTTTTCCTTAATGGAGCAGAAACATTTGTGATATTTTTTTTGCCCTATGCTGGAAAATTCCTATCAAGCAATCTCTTTGGAGTAAATACTCACTTAGGGCAGTTGGTCAGAAGGATGGTTTGGTGTGCAGTGTGCATGACTGAAAATCTTGTCTGATGCTTCCCCTTCACTTATTCCCCTATTCAGTTTAGTAATGAATAAATCACAAACTGAGCACAGAAATATTTTCATTTATTTGGCTTCTCTCTGTTCATAGCAGTGCTACTCTATAAGCCTCACTCTATACCCTTCCATGCCTGCAGAATGCTTTATTCAATAAAATATATTCAAGCTTAAACTAAAAGCCAATGCATCACGGGTCTTAAAAAACTATTAGGAATATTAATGGTAGCAAATTTCTTCCACTACTTACCATCACATCCCACGCTCTAAATTAGATCTTAAGAACATACCATTGATGCTGCTCTTTTTTCAGTTCCACATTGGCAGATGTCACTGGAATAAATGTCTTGACAAGCAGTTGTCATAACTTTTTTTCTTCCTCCTTTGGATAGTAACTGACTACTGAAATGTCAGTTTTCCCACACACTTTGTCATACTTTTAGAATGTATTATGTATTAAATTACTTTGAAATAGTTGGCAAACGAGCTGCCATCTCTCTGATAACTTCTGAGGAAGCCAAATATAATATGTATTCACTTTTAAACTATCTATAAGCAGTTCTGTTTGGTTTTCAAGAGTGAATGCTCAGCCATGTTTCACTTCCAGTGCATTTTTGTTCAAAGCTCATATTTAAATGTGAATGTAGTAGTACATAGGAACAAAAGTAAAATTAATGTATATTGTAAGTGTTTCAACAAATCTGAATAGCTTCAGGTTTTATACTTGTAAGTAAGAGAATGGAGTATAGAAATAATTTAAAAAACAAAAAATTTTGAAGGAATTTTAAAGTAGGATCTAAAACTATATAGTTTAAAATTTAAATTCTCTAGAAAGTGAATGGAAATTCTACTTTTATGGCATTTTGCCACTTTGCCTTTGAGCACTGTTTTTTCTGTATCAACACCCAAAAGACTTTGGTAAGAAAGGAGAAACTGAGAAACGGTCTCTGCAATCAGAGCTCTGCTTTCTAATCATGAATTGCCCCTGGGTCCATGAATAAAAGGTAATAAGGTTTTCTTGAATTTTAAAATTACACTAGATACTAAGTTGGGTTTTTATTAAAATAATATTTAAAAAATACTTAGATGAATACCTAAGATAAAGCTCATAGTAAATTAGGGGAAATATTTTTAACATGAAAGAAGATCCTAACACGATGGCATAAGCCAAAGAAAAACATGAGTAAGGGACCCAAAGCATGGCCCTGAAGAAATGGTCCCCATTGATGTGAGGAGACTGGATGTTGTGCTTATCCAAACAACTGGCAATAGAAACATTGCAGGATAAGTGGTTAGGAAACTATCCAGTGATGGTGTCCCTTGGTATTTCTGCCACACTATGTCTTGGACAGGCTGTAAGTAGCTGTTTCTCCAATCATCATAGAGGCAAGATTTTGGGAGACACATTACCAAAGCTATCTCTTGAATAAATTGCAGATTAGTATGATTCAAAGGCAAGGGGAAGATTTGCAAGTAGAATTTCAGGGAAACCTCAAGAAGGGACCTAGAAATTGAGAGGAAAATAAATAACAGGTTCAAGAAGCTGAGTGTCCTTGAACTCATATCTTGAGGGATCCATGAAAATTACAGATACTCAGGTACAGCTTGTCTGATGGATATATAGACATTTGTTAAGTAAGTTAAACATGTGTTTCTTTCATTTCTGTCTTTAAAAAAACCTTTGAACTGCCTTATTGCTTTTGGCTTCCACAAATAACCATAAAAGAGAATGAAAGTATTTATCCCGGCTTGTGCTAAGAGTAATTTTGAGATATTAGTTACCATCAAGTTACTTCATGATCGTGATAATCTCTGAACTACACAAGGACCCTTACTTCAGTGCTGCTTTTCCCCAAAGCAAGGAGACTGAAATGCAGTGCATTCACTGAAGATGTTGCCAGACTGTTTGAGAGTTGGTTGCATGGAGTCCTAGTAGAAGACATCTCTTCAAATGGCAACATGAAATAAAGGCAACCTGCTGAACTCCACGCAAATCTGTAACAAGGAAATTAAAATCAATATGGTGCAAATAAATGTTTGGGAAACTGTCTTAGAGAAAGTAGTAACCTGCTACCTCAGCGCTTGCTCTAAACCAAAATGTTTGTTACCATGACCTGGTTATGGTAATTTAACTTCCATTGTACATAGACTAAAACAGAGAGTGGTTTGCTAATGGGTCTTGAACACAAAGACAAATTCTAGTCGCAATAACTAGTGTGACATCTCAGTGTACTTAGAATTAAAGATCTCACAGTCTTTATAACAGGGTAGACAATCTGGAGGATGCTTCACAGCAGGTCTGTCTGAGGAGTACTCAGTACTCTGACACCATTCAGTCTCCATCTACAGAAGGGAACCAGGATTTCCCTCTCCAGCCCAGATCTTGTCAGTTGCTTGTGTTCTAGTCTTTTTCCTCTCCTTCTTGCCTCTTCATTCTCTGACCCACAGAAGAAGTACCCCAGCCCCTCTCCTCAGCCATCATTGATTGCAATCCTACGACTCTAGGAGGATCATCTCTAGGATCATCTAAACTCTAGGTGGATACTTACATTATTTTCTTAATTTTGTTCCTTTATATTTTCTCCTACAAACTGTTCACCTGTATTGTTTGTTTGCATTTTGCAAACAAGTGCCTTTATTTCCTTTTGTTTTCTTTATTTTAACCTTGTTTGCCCCAGAGTGATTTTACAGTAATTAGCTCTTAAAATCCTTCTGGCAATCTTAAAAAATAAGATACTCTCTGGTTTTCAGGTTCACAAGCTCCATATTATATTCCAAAGATTATCTAAATTCAAAGAGGCTCTGTCTCTGCCTGTCTATGGAGAATAGTTTGAGAGCTGTTTAAAAAGGGTTTGGAAAGAAGAAATGTTTCCTGCTTACCATTGTCAGCCAGGAAGTTCTCTTGCATGTACCAAAAAAGGACAAGCACACCTCATCTTCAAGGGCACTTTAAATTTCTCCTTAATAGCTTGATAACATCATGTGTATTTTGAATAGAGGACAACAGTTCCTCAATACTCCTCACAGAGTATTGGCTGTGATTTAATAGTGCAACAGTTCAATTATTTCAGTTCATATTTTCTTCATTTAATCCATTTAAACTAGGAAAAAACCAGAGAAGGTTGTATCAGGGAGGCAGAAATGAGATAAATACAGCTTTAGGCTGGCTAATTGAGCATTGCTGATAGTATAACTGTGGCAGCATGGCATTGAAATAAAACCATTTACCCCTGGCCTAGGGAGGGTTTACAGCCTATGCTGTGCTCAGTATTACTTCAGGTGTTTTTCATGTAGTGCCTGCCTGATCCAGCCAGCTTTGGCACATCTACTGAAGCTGCACTTTAGCAACTCACATAGTAGTAGCATTCATTTAATGGGCAGCATTGGGAATATTCATTGGGAGCTAATTCTGCTTCCTGGAAATTAAATGGAGTGTGACTCGGCTTCAGCGACAGGCAATCACTCACAGCAACACCACCCGCTCCCCCTTGAATATTCAGTGAGGCAGTTTGACTCGGAGTATTGTGTATGACAGTTTTTGTATAATCTTTGGAGGGGGTGTGGATTTTAAGTTGGTAGCAAAGTAAGCAAAAAGCTGTGGTAAGGTACTAAAGACTAAATAAAAATACAGTTGGCTAGCTTAATTGTCACTCACAGTGAAATTACATGCCTTTGGTAGTTTGATAGAATTGAAATATTGCTACATTACTTGTACTTATTACTGAGAATCAGCCTCTTGAGTGGTCCACAGCAAATGAATAGGCACCAAGTTTATTCTCAGAAACCATTCACTCCTACAGCTATATATCCCCTAATTAGACACTGTGGAAGGAAGAGCAGTCAGTGCTCCTCCATACATTATATTGAATCTCATAATTTAACCAAGCATGGCTGGGAAAGGATGAGCATTAAAAAGTTATTTTCTAAGTATAAGCTGAGAAGCCTTGATCTTAAAGTTGCAGGTGGCTCTTTTCAGCTAAGTAATTAAATATAATATGTCTTTTCAGCTAAGTAATTAAGTATAATACATAAAAAGTAGGTATTACATACAGGAGTTGTAAAGAGTAGAGGAACAATTTTACATTCCCAGATCCTGCAGTGTTTGCTTTGGAGCATTCCCCAAAAGTGACCTTATGAAATGTAGTCACTCCTGGTAGTGGTGATCTCCTAGTTTCCTTCCTCTGGTTCTTTAGAGATGAGAGGAAAGAGACGCCAGGCCAGATGCTCATATACTACAAAATGCCACTGCTCTGGTGGGTCTCAGCCTTACTAGGCCAGTCTTTGCCACCTGACCAGGAGACCTAAATGAATTTTATAATTATTGCAAACATTAAAATAGACTGGATTCTCCTTCAATTCACAGATGGATTTAATACTGAAGTGAAGTTAATAATAATAAAAAAAGTCCTTAGAATAAATACAAGAAACTCTATGTCATTATATCCTTGAAAGTTCTTTTCATGAAGCAATAAATCATAATGCTATAAAAGCAGCATGTATGGAAATTTGCTGATTATCCAAGATCCTGATCTTTCAGGTTAGAAATAAAGTATAAAAGATAAATGGTATAAATAATACGTTTATATATATAACATATAAAAAAGTATAAATGTAGATGTCTACATCCGAGACATCCGAGTTATTCACTTTCACCTATCTTCATAAAGATATAGTGGAAAATGAAATAGATTTATGATGAATATGATTCATCTAATCTCAGAGTAGAATTTTAAATTTAGCTCAGAGGAATTGCTCCTTCTAAGTACCTGTTTACCTCCAGCAGATATAAAGGAGTTCCAGATATAAAGGAGTTTAGACATCTGCAGTATAATTATCTAGATCTGACTTAAAGTGAATTGTACCCCATCATCAGTGGCTTCAAATTTTTTCTGTAACCACAATAACAAAAATAATTGGGAATCAATATGGATGCAAAAATACCAAAACTATCAAAACCGTGATAGTGTTGAGATGCCCTGTGATACTGGCTATATTTGCATTGCTAACCCAAGAGAAGCAAAACCAGTTTGTGAAATCTTGCAACACCCCTTTTCCCCCAAGTGCCAAGTCAATGTCAACCACATGTAAGTGCAAGGAATCCCTCTAAGAGGCGGCTGTGTTGAGATTTCTTTGTTTGGACATCTGTTTCCTCATCATCCTCCACAAGAAAATTTTTTTTTCCAGGAAGCCTCATTTGGAAGACTATTTTGTGTCTTTATGGGGCCTTCAGAGAAGGTGAAGGCTATGGCTAGCAGGGCCTGATGGAAAGTAGATATTTACGTAGCAGTTTAGGGTTGGGACTGGTAGCCAGAGTGTAAGAGCTCATTCTTTTTTCAAGCTATGATAAATATCTTGGGACTTTGACTATGGCCAGACATCATGTTAGGGAAATAGATGGCAGGACCAGAAGACCAAAAAGTGCAATACAGAAGGCAGTGTGGACTAAGATACAGGCTTGTGACAGAAGGCAAGAGTATTTCATGCTTCTCTACAGCCTACATAAGGGTTTCAAAGATACAATCAATTTTAAGATTGGAAACAACAGAACCTGAAGTACTAGTTTGACTATTTGACTTCTTAGAGGTGCAATGTCTAGGAATCAAGCAGGTGTGGGCTTTGTAGCCTCATAATCCAGTCTAACTATTCCAACGGGACCTAGAATTTTTGAGTACCAGGCCCTTACAAGTTTGGCTTAATTCAAGACCATGAAGACTGTCTAGGACAAAGGGCTGTGCAAGATTTTGGTGGAGAATAGTCTTCATATTACTTTGACCTCTTCCAGAAGCCTATACACACACATATAAATGATACATGTATGTTCATTAGTTTACTTTCTGTGTAAAGGGTTAATAATCTACCTTGTGCTAGATCCTGAAGACTTCAGGCTTCATGGCTACGGTGTCTTACAATAGGGACCATTGCTAGAAGGGAAGAATAGTTTAGTTTGGCTTTTTTGTTTGTTTGTTTTGGTATTTTGGGGAGGTTTTTGGGGGTTTGGGGTGATTTTTTTTGGTTTGTTTGTTGGGTGGGTGGTTGGTTGGGTGGTTTTTTCCCTAGCTAGGCCTCTCTGTGTTAAAAGTAGAGCCTAATTTTATGGATGAGAGTAAAGTTAAAGTTTTTCTATGTCGAAGTATATACATTTTTTATAGTATATACATTTTATATTAATGTGTATATATATACATATTTATATAGGACTAGTCTAAGACAAAGTCTTGTCAATGAGTTTTATAAAACTTTCAAATTTAGAGTGGATAGTAGAGAGAAACTGTTTCCCCACCATTATTGTGCAGTAAACAGACTCCTAATGCCAGCTGTACCAAGAGACACATCCCAGTAGCAGATGGATAAGGATCATAAGGAGTTGGCTTCCTTTTGGTACCAATCCTCATCCTAATCTTCTAGGCCTGACAAGATCCAGGTCTCTGCTCTCTGTAAACCCAACCTTAACCATAAACATAGCCACAAACCCTAACCACAGGCTTAATAATAATAAACAACTTATCCAAACAAGAAGAAAGATCATACTTTTCTATTGGTAACAGTCCAGTCCACAGGCATTTCAGTATCTGTGAATCAGATTAGCTCCTCAGTTGAATCTTGTCTTAATTATATAGCCCAGAGCTGTCTCTTCTCTTTAGTTCTCCTTTGAACTTAGAAAACACAGAAAACATTCTCACGCATAGCCCCATATCTCATCCTCTGCAGAGATACTTACATCACTAAACTGAGATCTTCAAACTCTTTTCCATAACTCTCATGCCTTCTCCAGTCTTAAGCTTAGGTGTAAGTAATTTTTCAAGAGATATAAAGATTATTTTAACTACATAGATGGACTTAGGCTAGCCTTAAGACAGGTTCTTTTCATCATGTATTCCATCCCACTCCTCTGCACATAACAGATCCATGACAAAGCTGCTCCTGCACTTAATAACTATAACCATAAGGAGTAGCCTACCCTTTCTTCACAAGTGTCCTAGAAATCAGAAACTAAAGGAAAAACAAACAGGACCCAGCATATGTCTTAGCAATTTGATCCTTCAAGTTCAGAGCCTCACAGCTAACATCCTGAACTTGTCTAGGGCTGGGGAGATCCTTGTTACAGTGAGAACAGTTTAATTTCAGCATTGATCCTTAGTCCAACTCAGAGTGCCTTTTATTTTACATTAATCTTCAGTTGCCTGCACTTTGCAATCCTCTCTTCAGCATCAGTTTTAGCTGTAAACATAACAAGAGCCTAGAAGTATCTATCTACGGATAAGAAAAGAAAAAAATATAAGTGATTCTGTCCTTTGCTTGACCACATTTGTTTTCCATATCGGTGGAAATGGAGAAATTAGCCTTGCCTCCATTGTTGCATATGTTCATGCCTTACCTCTGTTCCAGCTCATTCTTTTCCTGTCCTACAAGTGACACTATAGTTGCTGCCCCACCTTTAAGTTTTGTTTTTGGGCAAATACATTATGTCAGAGAAGGGTGGGCTTAATCTTGTAAATACGGCAGCTGTATCAGGAAAACACCCAAGACAAACTACTTGTAGACCTCCTCAACATCCTTTTGTTTCAGAAAGAAGAAAAAGACAATCAGTTTCTGGTAGTCTTTGTGTTAAAGATCTCTGAATCCATTGTTCAGACTCTCCACTTCTGGGTAACGAGAGTGGAAAACGAGTAGGAACTCATCCAGGTATTCGCTTTCCTTGAGTTCTTGGAAAATACTGGTGCTTTTCACGTAGTCTAACTGGTGCTTGGCTGGGGGCAAGCAGAGCTACATCAGCTCTGTGTGCTGCAGCCTCCGTGGCCCATCAGCTGGGCCAGCCAGAGGAGCAAAGAGCTGCCAGCTTTTTAGAGGGGGGCAAGCAAATCCCTACAGTGGAGGAATAGGTGTTGCAATCTACCATCACATTTCAAAGTGCAGATACAGTGTCACACAGTCACTAGTCAGCTAGGGGAGAACTTTATTATCAACAACTATGGGACATGTTAGATTAACTTTGTATCTGTTACAAACGAGCAAAATGGCAGTTAAATGAGAGGTGATAAGATTTTTCACATCATCACACAGTATCCCATGTTCTCTTGTGCTGTTTTTCAGGCTCTGGCAATGCTCCTTCACATTGGATACTGATAACCTCTCTTTATTTTTCTTCATCACTCACCTTTTCTGATTAGTTTTTCTTTACAAGCGCCTATGTACTATCAAAACTGGTTTTTTATACCCATTCAGAGGTTTCATCACATCTACTATGGATATCTTACTCTGACTTGTTACTTCTTTTAACTTTATAGTCTCCAAACTGCTTCTATCCAGTTTATGTTCTTACTGGGCTAGATTAGACATAAATAAGGCCTTTCTCCTACAAGGTCAGCTTTTTCTCAGGTCTTTGCATAGCAGTTTATCTAGACAGGTTGTTTTGGGACCTACAATACCCTGTGAATAACAATGCCTCCCATTGCACCTTGTGACTCTGCTGCTAAAACCTGCTCAGGAATCTCCAAGAACACTGTTTTGCCGACCTTGCTGCATTAGCAAGACAGAATTATAGACCCACATGCCCCCTTGAGAGTGGGAGTACACTTGGAGTGGGCCTTTCAAGTTTGTTTGGAATGCAAGGAGCAATTTACATACACCAAAGCTTCATGCGGTACAGCCTAATGCATAGTAAGTGGGAATGATTAATGGATTAACTTTAAAAGCATATTGTAGCGCTGATTTAAAAAGTTATTGTAGACTTGCACAGTAATATCCTTAGACCTATGCCAGTAAGCCCTACTTGGACCAACACAAATATAAGCCATTCCTCACCCTGCTGCTACTTTAGGGCAGCAGGCAATACATGCACCTCCCCCATCTTCCACATGCTATGTTTTGAACTTCCCTAATTCATTAGCAAGAGGAGAGCCCTCTCACTCTTCCCAGGAACAGCAAGAGTTTTCTCTTTCTTCTCATCCTGTTTCTGTCCTTGCTGCCCCAGCCCCTGTTACCTCCTGCCAGCCCATAGGCAAATGAGCCCTGCCCACACCTAAACTAAGCTTTAGTCCTCACATACAGGTCTTACACTAGTCTTTGCAATTTTCAGATCCACCTGCAAAGCTTGGACCTTACTGATAGTAACCCTTCTCAACCTAAAAGCTAAAGTTAAACTTTCCAGCCTATATACTGTTCCTCATACACTTTCTCCTCACCACAAATCAAACTCACTCTGCTTTCCTCACACTTAAATCTTAGCCTAACTAAATAATCCCAGTGCAAGCAGTAATCCTGTAACCCCAGCATGATCTGGTGCTGGCTTTATGCCAAATGACTGTGCACACTTTTTGGAGCCTGGTGCTTAATGTTGTTTTTGTTTTAATTGAACTTTAGGTCATTATAGTCCGTGTCATTTCTTTTCTCATTTGTTGCCAATTCTCTCATTGATGCAAATGAGGTAATAAAATGCACATGTAGCCTGAGTTAGCAGTCAGGTTACAGTAATGGAGGCAGTAAAGATTGGGATTGTATTGTTTTTCAAGGCTAACAAAACTAACATTTAGGGGTAGAATTAGGTGTCAAAGTCGGGCAGAAAGGCTTGTCTTTAACACTGGTTGTACCAGTGTCTCTGGGCAGTGATGAAGGTTTTGGGAAGTTTGGGTATGAAGTTAGGCTGTTACATGCTGAAGAGATTGATTTGCTGCTGGATCCCACAAAGCCCACACCAGTGGTCCAGAAGGGGTTCTCCCTGCAAGGATGCTGCTGTGCACACCAGCACCCAGTGTTCTTCTGTGAGTAAAGAAGGGGATTTTCTGTTTCCTTCCCTTGGTCTAATTTGAGGGGGAGGGCAGGGGGAAAATTTGGTCAGATACTTGCTGCACGTGGCATACCTCAGGGCACTGAGGTGGATTATTGGGACTGGTGGCAGTGAGAAGTATATAGATTCAGAAAATTCCTACTGAGGTGTTTTTATTACAGAAGCTTCTCCAAGAGCAGATGAGGTACACACCTCCTTCAACAGACATGGTAATCAAGATTTGAACTTACAGAGAATTAATATTTATGTCATGGTAGTGTCACCAGCACAATGCAGGCTCTAAGAGTCTTATTCCTACTAGGGTTAGAGAGAGTTAAGGTACAAGTGCCTCCTTCATCATCCCTCTTAAATTAAGTGACCACCTGAAACTTGCATACCTTGCCAACAGACCTGAGCCAGCATAACAGGTTCTACTTAGAGTTGCCATAGCATCTTGTTTAACCTAAGAAACAACAGAACCTGAAATTTTCTTCATGTGGCAAGAGGTTAATTTTGCTGAGCCAAAAGGCCTGGAGACAAACAGGGATCCCGTGACAAAGATAAAGAGGCATTTGCAATGATGGAGGTCCTGAGGTCCTTAAAAATGCTGGGAGTTACATAAGAAAAAAATTACACAAACATATTGCCATGATACCTTAAAAACTGAATGTAAGTCTTGTTGAAACGGGTCCTATTGGCAAGCTTAGAAAATGCATTCACTGGTTTTATAGAGTTAGCAGCAATTTCTTTACCACAATTTATAACATGGGCCTACATGAAGTCTGAATGCATCGTGGTGGGCTTAAAGGGAGACTGCATGTGTCTCACAAGCAGTTGGATTTTTGAGGGTCATGATGAAATCGAGGATTTAAAGGGCAACTTCACTTTTTTTTTTTTTTGGTATGTTTGTATTTCCAAATCTCTCAATTGCTGAAGGAGAAAGGGTAGAAGGACTGTGCTGTGTGGCCTGTTTTCAGACTTGTGTGGGTATGTGGCTGCATCCCAGCCTGAGACATTACATGCAGTGTCTAATCCTCTAAACCATAAAATCTCACGTGAATAGTGCCATTGATGAAGCTTGAAGGTAAGGGCTGCTTGTGTGAATGACTGCTTGAAGGACCCAGCCCTCTAATTTCAGTCTGTAGGAAACTTTCCTAGCTGTGTTTTGTGTAAAAACACCTAAAAATCAGATCCTAATAACATTTCTGGCAGACTTGCTGCTGTGCTGTAGAAGGTATTGCTAACTGACTGCTATGACAGTGGAAAACAATGAATGGATTAAGGCCCTGGCAAGGCTCTCAGCAGAGCTGATCTGTTGCAGATGCCAATCCCAAACGTTGGTGAGGGCGAACACTGGGACTGGGGATAGCAAAGAGAGATAACAGATATAATCCCTGAAAACATTGTGAAACGCAATGAAGCTGACCTTCCAGTCTTAGTTTTATGCCCAAAGGAGAAGGTGGAAGGCAGGGAAGAAGGACAGATTGTTAATAAACTTGTGTTAATGTTGTGAGTCATTCCTCCAGCGTCTGTAAAGAACAGGTTAATTTATCTGCCAGGAATAAGTTAACACTGTAACTGCTCTGACAGTCTAATTACCTCACAAGCTGAAAGGAAATGAGAAGTTGTTGTCCTTAATAGCTTTTTCTATAATGAACTACTTCAAACATTTGCACTAAAAGTAATGAAGATAAGGAGGTGTATGTGGAGTGAAACCAATGCCTTGCCCTAAGCAGCAAGGTTTGTTCATTCTTATAGGAACTGGAGGGAGGAAAGTTTTATGCCTCAAGGTAACAGAGACATTAGATATACGTGGCAGACAATATATAATATACTTTGGAATAAAATATACTTTGGAATCCTCTTTGAAACCAACGCTGCTCTGTTGCATACAAGGAAGACTTCGTTCTCCTAAATATTTCACGTGCATGTGAACCATCGATTATTCCAGCCAAGAGTTAGTTGGGGGTTTTGGGGGGGGGGGGTTTGGTGGTTTTATTTTCTTTACCATTCAATATCCTCTTTCATGCAAGGCATAAGTGGAGAGGTAATTCACTTGACATAAGAATTTGGATTCATATTCCAATACAATACTAAATTTTTTGTCATTAAACACTTTTTCTAGTGCACCTAGGGAAAGGAATATGAAAAACAATATATTCCTGGGAAAGTGAATTTGAAGGTTTCAGAGAGCCAAAACTCTAATTTTGAGTCTATTTACTCTTCTTTGAAAGTTTCAAATGATCACACAAGTTTGGTTGTGGACACCAGCTGTGAAATGTGTCACTGGCTATAGAATATGCAACTTGATCTGAGGAAGGTTTACAGGTAGTCATTTATCACACAATAAGCTTATTCCTAGATATTTTTTTAGGCAGAATCAAACATTTTGGTATGATTATAAAGGCCTATATAGGCAAGTGTTGTGGGATTTAAAATTTTAGGCTGAAAGTCTCACAGGATTAAAATGTCAGAGTACTAAAATGTGGCAATATAGGTAAAGGGGAAATAAGCTGCTTTGGAGGCATTAGTTGAAGCAGAAAGAATCAAGAAACTCACACTGGGAATATTTGTACCTGCAACTTCCCACTCAGAACCAGTATTTACTGTGAACAGGCTTTCAGAGACTGTCTAATGTGACAGTTGCTTGAATTAAGTGCCAATTATTCATTACTTAGTCACCATAATGTCTGACAGTGCATCAGTTTCTTAGCAATTGTACAGCTGGATAGGAAAAAAAATAATCAATACAACACCTACTCAGCAGAATTTATTGATTTTTGTCAAAACTCAAATGTTATGCAGAGATGATTCTGATTCAGTGGAAGCCACAAATAGATATTTTCTCCCGGGACCACTGCTCTTGTTGAAAGGGGTTGTTGCAGCTCCTCTGCTATAGGCTGCCATCCCAGCTGAGCTCCAGGCCAAGTGTTCCCTAGGGACCATCCTCCAAAATAAGTCCCAGCAAATCACGGGGGTGGGTGGGGGAAAATAGGCTTCATTGTTTAAATTTGCTTTAAATGAATGAGGGAGTGTTCAGTTAGGAAAATCCTGGGAAACAGTAATCTCTTCCACCTGTATGGCTTGATCTGGGGAGAACACCCAAAGGCCTGAGAACTTGTGATATTTCGGTGCCCGTGAACCAGGTCTGACTTTGTCCTTTTGACTCCAGACAGTTGATTCCCTGGTTCCTCTGTCAGGTATCCAGTGGGATGGCTTGGGAGTTTCCAAACCCCACAGTTCTGGGGCACTTGGGCAAGCAGAGGCTGTTTGGTGGGGATACTAGGTATTTTATATACTGACAGAGTTTGGAATTCTGCTGGGGACAAAACTGTTTTGAAAGGCTGAAGTCTTCTGCACAGAGGAGTTTGATCTCTCAAGATGTTTCAGCTGTTTCAAAATTAAAGTGACATTTTGACTGAAAGTGCGAGAAAAGGCAGGCTCAAAAAGTGCTGCAGACTCGGATATAAAGGTGGTTCCTGTACCACCTAGGATATAGGTACAATAGGCAATTCCACTTAGCTGACATGGGGTTGTAGGAAACTGAAAGGGTGGTGAAATGACTTTGGAAACTCTCTTCAGGGAGAAATTATTTCATCAGGCTTTTGAAAAGCTTATGGACTTTTATAACACTTCTTCCCTTTTTATGACTCTGAAGTAGTGAGAGTAGGACAGAAGGTTCAGTATGCAGTAGTCTGCTCAAAACCTTCATGAAGAATGTACTTTGAGGCAAAGAATTTAATGGAACAATAGAAAACTAGTTTGCCACAAAATGGCTGGAAATACAGTTATGGCACTTGCCTGAATTGCTTGCTTACAGGAGGAGTGTTTGAAATATGGAGCTTTCCTGTGTAATGACTGCAGAGCAATGGATCTCCACACTGTGGTTATATGGGGTGGAGATGCCCCCCAGGAAAACTTCCCAGTTTCTTGCATCTTTGTGAAGTGTATGGTTTCTATACAAAGAGAGAAGCATATAACAAATAAGGTGTTTTGTAGATCTTAAGCTTTTGTCGAGACAGCAATAAGGTCAGCAGAAGATGATTTTATCCTCAAGTCTGTTATTAGTGGCAGTAATTCAGAAGACTAGATATTCAAATTTTGAAATTTGGAATATTTATTAGTTTGGGGGTAAAATTACTGGAATGTTATAAAGAATTGCAGGAAGAACTATGCTTTCAATTTGTATTTAAATCCATTAAATGCTGCTACCTAAGAAAATACATTAGCACCTAATTCTATGTTTTCAGTGAAATGTGATCTCATTTAATGTTTTTCTTTCATTAATTTATTTTTCCAATTCTTGATTTATGTCCATATTCATTAGGTTTTTATATACTTTCTCAAACAACATTTTTTGATTTCAAATCAGTTGGCCAGGAGACAGTAAAGAAAAATGGTTTTTGATGGGGAAGAAGTCTGTCTGATGGATTTTCTATTAGAGAGCAAACATTGCTTGAAAAAGTAGGGGTAGATAGAATTTGCAGTTAGAATTTCAGCAATGATTTTCTTGTGCATTGGATTTGTTTCCTGACAAATCCTGCATAGGTCAGATAAAACCCAAAGTATCTCCTGTTGTTTTTGAATGTGCTGGAGATATTTATAATCATCCCTACATTGGGGGAGAGAGGAAGAAGACTGAGTGCTAGAGAATTAAATTATAACTGAATATGATTGATTATGTCTATATTTTTTCACTTTGTTTATAATGTATTCTTCTCTTAGAATAGTTTGTCTTATGTGCCCAGATGTCAAGAAAATGTTTGTTCAGTATTATGAATCTTATTTTAAGCTAGAAAAGAAGATGACTAAGTAATACCAAATCTGTCTTAACTTTTTTATATATGTTCTCAGTTTATGAGGACTTCCAGACAAGGTTATATCTTTTTCATACCTCCAGGATATGTTGGTGTGTTATACTTTTAATTCTGTTGTCTGTCTCATGCATAAACATTTTGAAGATTGCACTGCAATTATTAGACCATTCTGCTCTGTGAAGCTGTTTTTGTGTATATTCAGGACCTTATTTCTCAAAAGAGTGGAATAGTCACAGATTCCAGAGCAAAACCACTGAATTGTCTGTTTAATGCCACTGAAATCCAGGGTTTCTTTGTTAAAGGTTTTGCCTCCAAATGCAAGGAGGAATAAAGATATGTCTGCATACATGTGTGTTTAGGTTTTTTGGTTTTGTTTGTTTTTAATTACTAGAATCTGAAGATATCTGGGTAGATATACTGTGTTTATAAAGTGGTATTTGTTGGGTGAATTGTTACATTTTGGATGCCAGAAAAAAAAATTCCCTCAGCTGCAGCTTTGCATAAATTAAAATGAATATATAGGTTTGAATGAGAGCAGAGACTGACATGTATATCTATAAATAGGAGTGACGTAGAAGCAAAAAGCCCAGGATGAGTTTCTATGACTTCTTTGTGATGATTTTTAAGGGTTATCACAGTTGCATGTTGGCAGAATTCTGTGAGCAAGAGACATTCGACACTAAATCAGGGCAAGAAAACTTTGGAGAACCTCATCCAGGTGGTGTGCTGGGAGCTGAGAGAGATCTTATCCTCATTCTTAGAAGAGGAGGTGGTTGTTCAGGTGATAGCAAGGGATCTCCATGGGGTCCTCTGCAGTAGGTCCCTTCCATCAGGGGATACTGCATGGGGACACCTTTTGTATCCAGTCTAACACAAGGGCCAAGATGAGCATCAACTGACTATATCTCTTGGAGAATGGGGGAGTGAAACTAAATTGAATGAAACTAGAAGATAATGTTAGTCAAGTTGGTCAAAAATTACTAATTCATTACTACTGGCTACAATATTGCAGGCATCGCACCTGGCACACTTGTTTTAACAAGTGTGCTATCCAGAAACTTTCATTACCTTGTGGAGACATGAGCTGTTATATTAGAGTTCTTTATCTTAGAAGGTGGTCATAAGAAAGTTGAGTGCTGAAACTAGAAGAATTATACCAGAAATAAAATGCATACGGTCATTGAAAATGCTTACATAAGCATGAGTGGTTATTTAGTTATAAAAAGTCTTTAATTTAGTAAAATATCTGCTGTTTAGGAAAGGCTGAAATTCATGTAAAAGTTGCTCTGGGATTTAAAATTTATTAAAAAGACTTGTGAATAATTACTTGTGGTAAATGTTGCTGACATCAACTCATAAGGTCTGATGTACGTTGGCTTAATGTTCCAAATAACTGGTCTTAAAATCCAGATTCTTCTACTTTCAAATGTTCCTAATAGCCTGATAAATGAAGTCTTAGATTAAGACTTTGTTGGATTAAGGTAATCAAATACCTACTTTAGAATCTGCATGACTCTTATAAGTTTTGCTATGTTTTTCCAGAAAAACACTAAAGAAATAATTAAAAGATGTTGAAAACTATTGTTGCATTTTGAAAGAGAGAATAATCTGGAGTATCATTTTCTCATGGTGCCTGAAAAATGGATTACTTTTTCTTCTGGGTTTTTTCTTTGCTCATGTAGAATCATTCTTTGCTCACAGAAACAGTGTTGCTGTGCAAAGATGGGTGCAGTGTATTTGTGTGTCTTCAGCTCAGGACATGGGCAGCAATTGTTGCAGTGGATGGAAAGAGCAGAGCAGGAGAATCTGGCTGGAACTGCTCAGATACCTCGGGATGGAGGGCTGCCAGGCTTTGAGTGTGTGGCACTTCCTCTGTGACAGAGAGAGAATAAAAGACAAGCTTCATAGAAAAATAGATTGTGGTGCTAACTTTCAAGGTGATTGTTCTGCTTGAGGGACAGCGAGTTACACAGAGGTCCTCAGCTCGTTGAATTTGAGGAGGTCCCTGAAATGCAGGTAACAGGTGACAAGATCAACAAAGGCTGTATTTGCATTTCATAGGCAAGAGTGTTGACCAGCTCTTGTACAGCTGACCGAAAGATAGAGCTGCATGACAGAGGGCTGGCAGCTGCTAGAGCTGATCTGAGCTCAGTGGGAAAAGGTACTTCCACGTACTAAGGTGTGTGATCAGCTACTGCTTATTTTCAGGAGCATCCCTTGTTCCACTTCTTTGTGGTGAGTGTTATAGTTAAGGTTTAAGGTTCTATCTTCAGTGGGATCTGTTTTGTCTGTAGACAGTTGTCTTTAGCATGAGGAGCTCTAGTCTTTGGATAAAAACAAGAAAATCTGTCTTCTAAAGAAAAAGCTGTTAAACCATAGCTGAGGATGATAGACTTTACCCATCAAATCGCTATATTACACTATGCATTATGCCATACCTGTACCCGAGGTAAATAAATCTTCTGTGAGGAGGAGAACTTCTGAAAAGTTAATGTTAGTGACTATGTAAATATAATATGCTTTATTGCAAAAGTCAATTCAACGTTTCACGAAGTGTGTTGTGGTAGAGTGCGATGGAATGCCATTTCACTCTGGCATGGCATGGAAATTTCTGCGCAGAAGTCATAACAAGGTCCTCTGGAAATGTTCATCTTGCAGCCTATAAATAGGTGAGACCACCAGCCCGTAAAGAGTTACTACATTACTGACACTTTCTGAGCAGGCAGGAAAGTCATAAAATGAGGATTTCATTACTTCGTCATGGAACTGGAAAAAGAAAAACGTTGCTTCCAGAGCTGGGGAGAAGAACTGAGCAAGAGGTCAGAAAAGACATGAGAAGGAGAATGCCTTCAGAAGACCTGGACTAGAGGCTCCATCGATGTCCAAAGGCTTGTCGTTGAAGGCTGAAGAGTCTAGCTGAGTGAACAACAGATAAGGATTTTATTCCTCCAAAAAGGTTCTCTGAATTCCTCTCACAGACAGCTCCAGAAGGCTGGGTGCACACTACTTATTGAGACACCAAGTCTTTTGAATTTGGTCAAAAAAGAGTTTAAATTGCAAAGGATCTGAAACATCATTAATTCCACATTGAAATATGCTTTACATTTATTTCCATTTCCAATATAGCTATAGCCTATGTGAAAGACTAGAACCTGTGATTATGCCTAATTGTTCAAGCTTCTGGGATCTAGGGGTGAGTTTAATTCCATTTTTCGTTACTTAAATACTAACTAAATAGAGTACATCCGTGGCCTGCAGGCTGATTGTGAAACAAGACCAGTTTGAAACACTAGTGATGTGTTGTTATTGGTTTGACTGGTCTCTGTGGATCAGGACCATGAGGATGAAGGTAGCATTTCTCCCAAGATGTCTGCTCCTGCCTATGTTGGAAGAAATGGTCTAGATTGCTTTTCTGAGAGGAGCAATGACTTTGCACAGATCAGTTTGGACATGAGACTTACTGGCACATGCAGAAAATGTGCCCTATCTTTATGACTGAGAAGGTAGTGTCACATATAAAAGAACAGAAAAGCAGAATAGAATTGAAAAAAATAATTGTAATATAATTTCTACAATAAAAACTCAATAGGTTTTCAGAGGACAAAAATTAGTGTTGTAAAAGTGGCAAACAGCAATTGCACTCTGCAGCCATTTACATAAATCTCTTTACTATGACAACACATTCAATGTTTTCTACTCTTTTCTGAAGCAGCACAGCTTTTTAGAGTGAGAGCTCCATTTACTGTGAATAACATGATCCTCTTTCAATTTAGAAAAGAGTTAAAGATAGTGACTAATGATGCCTCAGAACCCAGAATATCCAAATGTTTTCAACATTTATTGTTAGGTAGATAGAAGAGAATAAAATGGTCTCTACATGAATATTTTCAAGACCTCATTGAAACAGCATTATGAATATACAAAAATGTAACAAATGTACTATAAACAGGTGACTGGGGCTGAATCTCTGCTTGCAGCTGCTGCAACTAAGATTACAATATAGAAAACTCCATTTTTCTGCAAATCAGTAAACAATAAGATGCAAGACTTGCTTCCAGTATCTTTTCTAGATCATAGACAGCTCAAATCAAGGGACAAACCTACTCCTGAAGTTTATTTGGCAAAACCTTTTGCTTACTTTTCTGCAGATCTGAAGAAAAAGGCTGAAAATTATCTGTCAACACTCAAAGCATGGAAATGTTGAGATACACCTCATTAAAAAAGATGTTCATCTCTCTAATCTGCAGTAAACAGGATCTTAACTTTTAGGAGCTGTAAAATAATTTATTTCTGCGCATTAGGTAAGGCTACAATAATTAAAGTTTGTTTATTAAGGGTGATAAAGAGATTAGTTTTTTGTATAATACTTCTCTTTAACAGCACACTGTATGTTTTCTGATAGCCTTAAAAACATTTTGACTGTGATATGTTGGAAGAACGGCTATAAATACATTATATCGTTAAAAAACCGATGATAAATATTTTGGTTGTAAGTACACCTATGCACAAATAAATCATTGCCCACGTGATAGGTATTTCAGAGCTAGTTGAAACTGACTTCCTTCTGATTTCAGAAAAAAAAATTGTCTTAGTGTACTTCAACCACTTTCCCGGAGAAAACAGTGTAAACTTCTGGCACTTCTACTGTTTACTACAGCTTACAGATTTGACAAGGTTGGACATTGCTTATGTACTAAGGGACCAAGAAGCATGTGTTTTCATGCTGTGGGAGTATTGATTTCAGAAACGGTATAATTTTCTGACCTGTAAAACCTTATTTTCTTGATTACTCAATAAAATCTATAAATACTTCATTCATATCTACCTTTTCTGTAATAGCTGAAAGGCTATTACTCCCTTGAGTAAACTGGCTTGGACATACTGTGGAAAACTGATTTTAACTTTGAACTGATTTATATTGCATATATAAGGAATGGATTTTTAAAAAATCTAAAACAGATAAATGTTACTTTGACTAATAGATAATTGTGTTTGAGTGCATAAAACATGCACTTGCCAGAAAAGTACCTGACCCATTGAGAAATGTTTTCCTAAAAATACTCTTAAATGAAACTTTGTCTGTGAAAAATACTTTTGCAAAGAGGAATGAGTAGTTCATTCTGTCTGGGGGCAGATATGAGAAGAAAGACATCTTGCCTTACAGCAAGGTTAGGCAATAGGAAAAGCATTCCAATCATAAAAGTAGTGGAGCAGTTTACCTGAGAAGTCCATCAAAGTTTCTAGACTTTGTACAGAGCAGATTCAACAAGTACCAGGAGTTAAATTCATGTACTGAGTTGAACTCCAGAGGAGAACTGGTAAATTATTTTCTGAGGTCCTTTTAGCTTTGCTTTCTTTTTTTATTCTTTTCTGTCACCTCCCCACCACCTTACCCTGCCCAAGAGGTTGGTCCTTAGCCCTTTTCAAAAAAGCTTTGATAGATATCCCTAAAAAAAACTGTGCCAGGTGTCAGATAGCCCCAAAGTTTCTGTATTGCAAGCAATGAGTCAATTACTAAACCATGTGCTAAGACACCTCACAGAGCTGGTTCTTGTTGAGGGCTTTGTTTGTGAACATACTTTCCTCTCGGTGTCAGACTGAGCATGGAAATCCCCAAACATGAGTTTTCTTCCCCCCAAAAATGGGCTTTCCTCCACAGCCCGACTGTGGAGTGAAAGCAACTCAAAAGCAACCTTCTGGAGGCAAACTGGGTGATCACTACTGGCTTCTTCCAAGAGAAGGTAGAGTCATGAAAACAACCTTTAAAGGCCATCTGGATTAGAGATGGGACAGACTAACCAAGATGAATTCAACTCCTACTGAAACATCAACGGAAATGTGTATGCTGCAGAGTTAGTTATATGGAGTCTGTCATACCTTTCTTAAAGGAACTTGTCATTGTGTGATTTTCATTTTCAACAGAGAAGTGCTCATGGCTGACAGTCAATGTCTTGTCATGACCTGATCGCTGTCTTTGGTAAGATGTCATTCTTAGAGTCATGGCCTTCTGCCTCAGGATCAGGTTTTAATCCATTTGTTTCTCTCTTTCAAAGAGCATGAGAAAAAGATGAGGTAACCAGGGTGATAAAAATGCTTTAAAATTTATATATTATGTTATTCATTAGTAAGAGGTACTTTACTCATATTTCACCATCTGGCTTTTCTGACAGTGTTCTTTCAACTTCTAGTTATCTAGAAGTGTGCTGGGCACTTCAGATCTTGAAATTATGCTGAGTAGCCTATAATTTTCTCAGGTCATACCTAGTAGCCTTCTTTGGCAATCAGATAATTTACTTGCTTTCTATGTGTTTGCTAAAGGTTTTGAGACTGCTTTGTACTACTTTAAACAATGCTATCTTGATGTTCCTTAAACTTTGTTTTAGTGCTTGGTGCAATTTATGTTGCATTTAACCGGTGGTACCTGCAAGATTATCTTTGTTCCTTTACACTGTAAGTTAATTCCCAATAACACTCCTTAAAACAAGAGCTAGCTTGCAAAGTCAGAAAAGGAACAACCTCTTTGAAAACATCAGAATAAGTGAGAATGAACAAAAGTTTACTCATGGATTTACAAATGGGGAAATTAAAGTTAATTTATAATGGCTTATTTAATCTCTAATTGAACATAGGCAGTAACTTTCTAATGAGAACAAAGATGTATATGAATAGAAAAGTTAAAAAAAATAGTGCAGA
Source organism: Calyptomena viridis (assembly GCA_013390005.1). NCBI lineage: Eukaryota > Metazoa > Chordata > Aves > Passeriformes > Eurylaimidae > Calyptomena > Calyptomena viridis. Next base: position 514,236 of record WEIV01002824.1, read on the forward strand.
TGTTTAGGGATTTGTTGATCAACCAGACTGGCTCTTTTAACCAGTGGCTCAAAACTAATAACAAAATAAGCATCTTGTGCAGTGTTACAGGTGTAGGACTTTTAATGCTGGCAAGGGAGTGTCTAAAGAGATGAAGGAAGAGGTTGGTTTTGCCTTCTGACTGGCTGCAGGCTGTAGTGCAGATAACACAAGGACTTCCACAACTGCTGCCGGTGTGGTCATAATGGGAAGCTATGCTGAAGGAGAAATTCAATTCAGTTTGGATTTATATTGTATTTTCTCTCCTTTCTGAACATTCATACTGGCATCTGGCACTATCTGAGAGAACAGACTCTAAAGGACTCAAGATGGACATATAGGGATCAATCAGATAAAATATAGTATGCAGAAACAATTCACTGAAAATTAGTTATTTGAACCACAGCCACATCAAGTCTTTCCCCTTCTTATAGACAACTATAAATCTAAGATTAAACTATTCTTCCCTTCTCAAGTTTTGCCAAGAATTTACACAAATCTTCCTGATCAGCATTTTTTTTATGCTTTTTGCAAGGCTCGGTGTTATAACTCATCTTTATTTAAGCCTGGACTAGTGCCAGAAGAGGTGCATCTCAGTCATTTCAGGAGGCAATTTCTGACACTTGCCCAGTCCAACAGGAAATAAACTTCCAAAAAATTTATTTGCGATGACTGGATGGTTCTTTCTGGTTACAGCCCTTGCAAGGGAGAGTACAGAGCCTGCTTCATCGTGGTGCCTCCAGGAGGGCACACATTCCCAAAGGTTCAGGGAGGAGGTGAAGCTGAGATGGCGCTGTCACCCTCAGCATTAACCCAACGGTGACTAGCCTTCAAGGGAGGGAATAAGGCTTTGCTAAAGCAGATGGCAAAGCCCAGGTTCAGCTCTGCTCCTCTGCATCTCCACGTGTATCCTTTGATATCCTCAAAATCAAAGGGAACTGATGAAAATCTGTCTAGGACTTTCTAAAATCCTAATCAGCCTCCTTTCAGGTCAGATAGCATTGATAGCTGGGTATGCCCCTGGTTTCATCTTTTTTTGATCAATACAACTGCATCAGAGGCTGCTGGTACCTGCAGGGAGAGAACTGGGTGCAGTATGGCACATGCTTATGCATTTCAGTGCACTGGTGTGTCTGGGATACACAAACCTTTAGAAACCAAGGCTAACAGTGTTGAGAAGGGTCTAATTGTTGAGAAGTACTAGCCAAACAGCTCTGCAGGTTTTTGTAAGCTACATTTTTAAGCCCTTATGTTTTATGAGCAATGCTTAGGCACAGTAGAAATGGCCAGGATGTAAAAAGAACAAACAGTTCAATGTCAAGAGTAAATCATGTGGCTGCCAGTCAGGCTGCTTGCTTGCCGCACTGAAAGTGCAGCCAGGTTACAGCTGGAAATTCCCACTTGGAACATAAAATTGGAAACTGTTTTGTGCTGAAAATAGTGGATGCATGGGGGGAGAGAGCCATCCACTACAGAGAAACTCCCATGTTCCTGAGAGAGTTTCAAGGTGGGAAATCAGCTTTTGGGTTAAGGTGAAGGAGCAAAGGTACCTTGAGTCTTCAGTGCATTTCACCAAAACTCAGGAGCTGGAGCCAGCTGTTGACCATGCCATTCTGCTGTGCTGCCCATGCCTGTCTTCAGGCTTCCTCTGGCAGCAGCTGCTATGCTGTTTGGGCACCCCAGTCCTACTGCCTGTGCCCACTGTCCCGCTACCTCTGGGCAGCTGTGGGTACACATTGGGTGGTTACAGCAGTGCCCAGTCAGGCTAAGTCAGTGAGGACTTGCTGCCAAAGCCTGTTTTACACAGGCACACACTGGCAGAAGAAAGTCAAAGAGCTTTAGTGATGTTTATTTTCTGTAGAAGTACTTCCACCCTTCTTCTTGCTTATTTTTGGCAAAGACATCCCCTACACTTGCTTTAGCAGAAGACTGACGAAATGTAGCCATCCCTTGATGTTTTGCTGCTGTCAGGGCAGCAGGACTGGCTTCTGCTTTCTTTCCCTGTTTAACAGTTAATGATCTGGAAAAAGAAACGAGGGGTAAGGTGACATTGGCAGCACTGCAACTCCCAGGGGAGACTGGCTCTCTGCTTGTGCCCTCTCTAGATGTCGGTGGCCAGTTAGTGAAATAGCCACTGGTGTTCCCAAATAGCAGCCACTTCTCATCACATCTCTTAGCCTTGAGACTGGGATGGGAGGGTAGTAATGGGAACTGCTGAGTATTTTCTTTGAAAGGCATTGCCAAAACTGGCTTGACTTTATTTACCATTCTGAACTTTCAGAAGATATATATTTTTATAGAAAATTATGTATGTTCAAGGGATATAAACAGCCAGTGGCTGTTCTAAAATTGTCAATGCATCATGATTAATCAGGTATCAAGAATGTCACCAATACAGAAGGTCAGTGACAGCAAGGGACTTTACCTCCCACCCTGGATAAAAATCCCATGATCATAGTCATAATATTCTGATTCTTAATTTATAGCAGGGAACAGAATCAGAGGTGGTGAGGAAGCATATTTCAGTTTTATACCCTCAAAAATATTTCAAGTATATTTACATTTTTCAGTTGAGTGAATTGCTGGAAGATTAAAAGTTTTATTTCTCCCATGAATCCAAGTAAATGTGAAGCATTGATTTAAAAATAAGTAAGCATTAATTCTTTTAGTCACTGTCACTTTAATACTCCCAACGGCAGTGCTGCTTGGAAAAGGTGAACAATGTACTTTGCTGGCTTTTAAGTCACTCAACAGAGAAGAGAAAACTCTTCCTGCTCAAATTCTTGATGGTGCACTGCAAAATGATATGATAATTACATCACATTGAGCACACGTTCACAAAGTCAGCAGCTTAGTTTTGCTTAGCTTGCAGCATGCCATGGGCATTTGGGGATGCTTTTTCATTCGCTGGTGGGATGGAATCTTTTACAGATCAGTGTGGCTTTGGGACCTTAGTCTGGAGACAATCAGAAGTATCTGCATGGTATTTTCAGTTAGACCTTCTCCTTCTGCTGCTTCAGCCAAATCAGAAATATTAGTATTGAGAATGTACATGTCTGTTTTGGTGTCAGTCTCTTCTGTCTTCAGTTTGTTTCTGTGAAAAAGTGCAGTAGAACAGTTGTTTTCTGAGGGATGATCAAAAAATGCAAGTCCCCAGGCTTGAAAAGCATAAAAATGTTGTTGGTTCAGGTGCTTCACTTTAGAAAGGTGAAACCATAGCAATTCAGACTTCTCAATTTCCCTGTGTCCCATCATGTGAGACACCTTGGGTCAGTTATTTGATCTGGAAGGGCAAAATGCTTGCACAACTGATCACGTGTGGGAGAATGTGATGAGGAGGCATTGCTGGTATGTCTGCTTCCCTGGCAAAGGACCTGGAGCTCGGTGATGGGCAATGCTTCAGTGGGGCAAAGAGAGGCTGTGCCACAGTGCTACCGACAGGAGTATCAGCAGTGCTGGAAGAGCAGTGCAGAGCTGCAGCTGTTGGGCAGGTCTGATCTCTGAGCATGGAACTGAGTGGGCCTGAGGGATTTGGAGTCAAATTCAGGGAAAATACTTCCTTACATTATGCATGGTACTTGATAAGTGATGAGATCTTTGCTTGCCAAGTAGGGTAATTAATTCCCAATAACCATGATTCCGGTTCAGGAACAGCATCCATGGAGGCTGCTGGTAACCGGTTGCTTCCTCACTATTGTGCCAAAAGGTTTCCTCACATGAGCAGTCCTTGATAATTGTGGTAAAGGGTGTGGGCAAGGTAGACTGATCAGAGCAGCTCTTTGGAAACTGTTAAAAGCTTTAGGAAAGCAACTGCCCTGTCTCTGAGCTGGCCATGGAGGAGGCAGGGAGTAGCTGTTGCTTAAAATGCAGTTCCAAAATGCAGGCACCTATTCTAGTTTCACCTTTCATGCTCCTCAAGACATGCCTACAGGCACAGCTTATTGTGCTATGGCCTGTCAGATAAAGTGATACAAGCTCACTGAAGTGTGTACAATGGAAAGCAAGCAAGGTTTGCAAAGAAAACTAGTAGCCCTTGTTAGAGCAACCAGTGTACTGGAAAAAACCAGAAGACTTCAGGTACTTGGGCCCTTTCCCAGACTGTCTGCCCCTTACACAACCACAGATACAGACGTGGTTACTACAACATTGCATATGTGCTCTGCAAGATGCAGCTGTTCCCATGTGGGAAAGGAAATACACACACACTTACATAAAACACCTAACAAGTCCTGCAGTGGGTGGTTGTATTTTAAAAAACCAAACAAACCAAACAGTAAAAAAACAAACAAAAAAAAAAACCGACCAAAAAGTAAACCACATTAACTAAAATGATTGGACTCTTCCCAACTCAGTTTGGCTTTAAATCAGGATTGAAAACCGAGTTCATCCTGCCACATATTACCAACACATGACATTGCAAGCAAATCCAAGTTCTCCATGTCCACTCTTGCACAGCAGAAAAAAGTATAAGCTGTTCCATTGCAATGTAAAGCTGACAATTTCTTCTGCCGACAGATCAATTTACACAAGGCACGCACACCCTGAAGTTTGGTGATGAGCGGGATCTGGAGGTTGCATCAATGCTCCTGGCTGCAATGATGTGAGGTCAGGGCAGGCTGGAGAGTCCAAGCAGCCACTCTGAAAATGGCCAGGTTTCGTATAGTTGTGAATAATATGTTCATACGTTTGTTTTCCTGATGCTTCTTACACATTCAGTGTTTTATGCTTCCTAAGCACGTTTCATGCTTCCTAAAATGTCCTTATTGCCAGTTCATTGATATGCCATAGAAATTGTGAAGGATGAACCTGGAAGGTTTTGACCACTGGCTAGAAAGCAACTGACATTCAGAGAGGAATATATTTTAGTAACACAATTGTTGGTATGTGTTACAGCTAAAAAACAGCTAAAAAACCTCATTATCCAAATGGTTGTCTGCAGCCTGGTGACCAAGGAATCCATTGAAATGTGTGAGGCAATTCCTGCTTTCCAAACACCATTGATTTAATCTGACTGCCAAATTTAGGAATTAATGCTGTAGCAATTTGCAGTTGTTTCATGTTTTCATAGCCACAGATCTGGAGACATAGATCCAAAACCCAAAGCAAGCCCTTAAATTTTTGAGGACTGGGTGGAATACTGAGCTCCATGGAGTGCTGGTGAGACTATAAAATACTGGATGTCATTCAGCCATGCTTGTTAATGCAGCCTGTACCTTTGTTCTTGGTAGCTATTTTCTAGACTTTTAAAAAATTTATTTCTTTTTCTTTCTTCCAACAGACTGACAAGGAAATATTTTAGAGCTACAATAGCCTTGCAGTGGTATTGGCTTTGAATTGAATCAAGTGTTTCTAGGCATTTGAAATAATGAGGAGCTCATTAACTGTGAGGCTTGTATTGGGCTAAGCAAACTGAGTAAGAAGTGGTTACAGAGAATGCAATAAACATCTCCTGAGTAAGAAAATGCTTCAGATGTGGGAGAAAAAAAAGTTCTGGCTTTTAAAGTGGCTATATAGACAACAGTTCCTTTAGGACACTCAACTGAAAAGTTGCTTATTTGATCTCTCAAGAAGATGTAAGATCTCTCAGCACAAAATGCTGAGCCATCAGTAGATTTGGATTAGGAAGGAATCATTTCTGGTCTGACAGTAAGGGTATACTGCAGCTGAGATTTTTATTCTACAAAGACATATAAAGGGCTAGCAGCAGAACACTGTGCTACTGCACTGGCAAGATGACAAGATTTAAAAGTGGCAGATTTAAAAAAAATAGGTGGAAATGCAATTACTTAGAATGAATTGGGTTTTGTCTCTTTTTATTTCACTATTTTTGTCACTTTCTTTCATTATTGCTGTTAAGTACTAATTACACTACGATTTGTATTACAATCTGTAAGAATAATTGGTCCTGTTTTAAAGCACATCCTATAAAAGGACCATTTACCAAGGCATTGACAGGAGAGTGCTAAAGCCATTCTCATTTGGTGTCCAGTACATGGTAAGACACAGCATAGATTTCAAGAATGGGCTTCTGTGGTTTTCATTACTTATGCAGAATAACCATCCTGATGAAATTTGGGATCATACTAGAAATCAAAGACAGGACTGCATCATTAATGCCTGAATTTATGTGGAATAAAAAAAGCTTCAACCTTTAGCCGCCCTCTGATATTTTTAACATAATATTTCCTATAAAAGAATAGAAATTAAGAACATCGATATGGATACACACAAAAAATTATTTTTGCCTTAAAGATTCATTCCTGTTTACCCTCCTCTGAGGTGCAAAAACTACTCATGGAGCAAGATTTTGTTGGGTTTTTTTTTTAAGGCAAAGCAGTACATGGTCAAATATTAACCAGAGTAACGACAGAAACCACTTGTCCATGCTGAAGAAAGGCAGCAGGCATAAATTTGTTTAATGTCTCCTGCCTTTGGCTGCAGGGCAGAAGGGAGGTTCCTCTTCTTGGAGGGTTTCTGGTGAGCAGGCAGCCTCTGAGGTGGCTGTGGGAAGCTCTGCCTGCTTCTACCTCTGTGAGAAAGGGACTGGCAGGAAACAAATGAGCACTCATTTAACCCCAAGCTGTGCCGTGGTGACTAAACCCAACTCGCACAGCCAAGGACATCAGAAGGAGACATTTTTTAGCTGCTTAAACCAGTCCAAGGGTCCTAGATGATAAACAGAGGAACTGGAATTGCTCATTTATAAATTATAAATTCAACATTGCTGGAACTTGATGAGAATTTTTGGTGACTGAAATCTTTAAATTGCAATCTATTAAGAAAGGTTTAGTGGACGGAAGGGGTTGAGAAATGGCATACTATGACACCCTCCCCTCCCCCCCCAAAAGAAAGGCATGATTAATTGACTAGTGATAAATGACAAAGAAATGATCTCATGGACTGATTTTCCCACCATGAAAAGTGCAACGTGGAGTAAGAGTTTCTCTCTGTGAGAGAAAAAAACCCTACTTTTTAACTTTCAGTTACAATCTATAATGTATAGGAAGAAAAGTGAATTTGTGGGTTTTGTGGGAGACATTAATCCAAATGCTGTATGCTGGCAGTTTCATGCTGCCAACAATGAAGAATCTTCAGAATCACTAAATAACATTCTGAATTTCCTTTCTTAAAAATGATTGCTCCAGATATCAGGTTAACTCTAAACCAGACTTTTGCCCCAGCAGAGGAGAGGAACCACAGTACTAAAAATCAGTGGTACAATACATAAAAATGTTCATAACTTGATTGTTCTAGGCAAACAAAATGCAAATTAGTGGCTTTAGCTGATACAATTTTGCAAAGTTGGAAACAATTCAATTGGGGGAAAAAATTAACTTGTAGTTGTAAAATAAGAATACTTTACAGGCTGCCTAATAACTCACAACTAGGAAAAAATAAGGGTACATTAGTTTCAAGAAAAACAATAATATCCTGACTGAGAGGGAACTGTTAAAACAAAAATCCTCCTTTCTGTGAATATAAAACAAGTGGAAGGATGAGGAAGCCGAGAGTGACAAATAAGACATAAAATTCTAACTGGAAAAGTTGATAAGGCTCTTTCCATAGGGCAAGATACTGAATATGTGGGATAAGATCAGTTATTAAACACTGAGCCCTAAGGTTTCTTAAGAATAAAAATCCACCTTTCCTTCTCTGCCAGCTGTTCTCCTGATCATGTACCAGTGCCATTGGCAAAACAAAAACTTGGTTGCTAACAGCAGAGAGTGGACTTAAAGATATTTAGAGATACAAAAAAGAGAAATGCCATAGCCATCTCATATGACTGTTTATCTCCTCTGGTGATAAATTGAAAGATTGCTAAATTGTAGGTAAACATTTGAAAATACATAACTGTTCCAGGAAACAGAGTGGGGCTGAGAGGCTGTTGTGGTGAGTGTTGTGGCCACTGGGGAAGCCCCAAGGAAGGAGGAAAGGAAGCTAACATGTTAGACCCGTTAGGATTTCAGTGGGAACTGGCAACCATAGGTCTGTTGGGTCTTAGTCACAGAAACAATATCAGAAACTATGATGGGGGGACTGGACCGATAACAATTTTGTAGCAATATAGAAAAATGCTTCCCATCAAACTAACTTGAGAGCTTTGTAATGTCATTATAAGAGGTGGCTGATAAATATTATAATGTTGCCATTGTATATTTGGAGTTGTTGAGTGATTTTTTTTTTTTTTTAGATGATATTTGACCCTTGTGTAGAAAATGGGAGTGATACAAAAGCAGCATAGCACACTAGAATAAATACAGCCTCCCTCAGCAGAATAGTAAGAAAAATTATTTATTGCAAAGTGATGTAAGCAGAGGCTCTGATTACTGGTCTTGTCCTTGTAATGTTTCATCAGGCTTCCAGAAGGCAACCTCAACTCTGAGGACTGACCAAGCTTTCTGAAGTAGTGCCATGAGTAGAGAGCTAAGTCGTTTCTGGAAAAGATCAGTTTGAAAAAGATACCTTCAGTTTCTCTGTGCAACTGTTAAAACTGAGAAAACCAGTCCATCTTACCTATCACCTGTGTAAGTAAAGATTAATTTATTGAAAATAGAAAAATGTATCAGATATTACAAAAGTGGCATATGGGTAGGGATCTGACAATGTTGTTAGCCTTACAGAAACAGTTGGATATCTCCAAAGGTTATTCCTGAATAATGAAACTCATTTTCAGATTTCATGTTGAGAGAGTTCATAATTTTTCAGGACTGTTTCTTGTCAATGCTCTTTAGTGGTAATTATAGAAAAAGGTTAGTGCTTGCAGTGAGTCCTAGAAAAAAGGACTTAAAAATTTAATAGATCAATAGAATAACTAAGTGGTATTTAATCTTCTTGTCCCCCACCCATACATTGTGCTGATACTTAGGGTAATGATAGCAATTTCTGGCAGTAGGAACTGGATCCTGAGGTGAATTAAACTGTCATATCTTTCATAAGATCGAAATATGCTCTCAAAGGGCTTCAAAGTGTTGCTAATTCAATAGCATGCTCACTCTGGTTATACTAGACTGCATGGAAATGTGATGTTCATTTAATGAGTTTGCTCATGAAATCCACAGCCAGTGGTTTAGGAAACATCCTTACTTTGAGAGTAAAGAATGCCAGGAGAAGGAAGTTTTGGACAACTTTATAGGCAAGCATGCCCACTACTGTATTTGCTGATGTCTGTTTTTGACAATGGTATGACCATTCCATTTACACCAAGCAGAACCAGTTTTGAAAGGTTTCCTCCACCATCTCTGATCTATCCATGAACTCTGTGCTTATTAGCCAAATTAATTAGGAAATCTTTTGAATAGAATAAATTTAGTGGCAAATGAAGAGCAGGAGTCAGAAATGGTCTACAAGAAGAGTGCAAAGGTTGCATAGAGAAGACCAATAGTTCCCTAAAGTTTCTCTGTGCCATAACTTGTCTTAGGGTCTCTCTTTTTAAAGAAGAAAGGGAAATAATTATTTTATTTATTTTCAGTTAGGGTGCTAGTTCAGTGCAGGCTCAGCTGAAGTCTGTTTCTGCCACGTTCAAAGTATGTTAGATCTAGTCCTAATCCTTCAGTGCTCCAATCCAGTCTTGCTGAGGCAATGGAACTGAAACAACACACCTCCCTTTCATCAGGCTCTTTGTAAATGTAATATGCTTGAAGAACAAATGTATTAAAATATTTTACTGACTTGCTTGCAAAAATTATCTCCTCCTTTGGTATTGCATTTGTCTCCCCTCATTTTTTTAAGGCATGATACAAATTCCCTACTACCATCCTTCCCTCCTGTGGCATGTACTAGAAAAGGGAGTTTTGATTTTCAACAAAAACATGCTGAGTGGAAGAAATACACTTGGCACCTGCAATGCCTCAGTATATATTCTGGGGACAAAACAAAGGGTATTTTTGTTTAAAAATAGTGTGTTTCACCGAGTTCCTCCCTCAAGAGAGATACTAGGAAGTGCAATCTCCTCTCTCTTTGGCTGAAGATCAGTACACCTTTGCTTGCTTTGTGAGGGAATCCGTCCTGCCAGGATGTACTCTGGTCCTGCTGGGCTACCCTCAGGTGAGATGTGTAGCAGTGTTGGCTGCAACACAGGGTGAATGTGTTTTTTTGGCTTAGAGCATGATTCTGTCAGATGGATGCTTTAAGTCCCAAATCAAACAGGCATGAGCAGACCTGGGGTTTTGTTCCCACCCCCAAGAATGTTTAGGCACTTTCTCCATGGCAGACCTTGGGATATGTTATCTCTTCAACTGAATAGTCAGTGTTTCACATAGCCCTTGTGGCTTTTATGTGTTCCTCACACTCACCGTGTGTGTGCTACTGTGAGTGCTCTGAGAACCTTGTGATCAATTTAAGATTCAAGACTCCGATGGGAAACGAAGAAAAACAAATTTCTCCTCGAGTCCTTAGAAGCCAATACTTCTGGAGAGGCACCATGTCTGCCCTCAAGTCTTCCCAAAGACAGCCTTTGCTCTGTTATAGTGGGCAGCCCTCTCAGGGACAGCTTTTCCTTCTAAATATGTTCTCTGACTTGTTGTATAATCAACCAGGTGGAGTCCTGCAACTTCACATCTCCACTTGTCTGCAAGCAGGCAAGCTGGTGTCTCTGGGAGTGGGCAGATTGTCTCAGAGATGATGCTTCTCTCTAAAGGACTTTTTGAGGTATTTTGTACTCTCCCTGAGTCTATATCGGCAAAGTTCACATTGTCAGTGTGGTTGTGAAGCACAGGGGACAGACACAAATACAACCCTAAATGGAATGAAGTGTAGCTTACATCTCAGTTCAGCAGTGTGGACATCCCTCTGCCTGTCACATTCCTGACTGGGGCTGCAGTAGAGGATTTCGTTGCTTGTCTGTTTAAATACTGTGAAGTTAGATGTTTTCTTCTATAAAAGAAATTGTTTTGCATAAAAGACATTTGTATTACAATGTCTGTGAAAAAAGCACACCGCAAACTTTGCAACAAAATTGTGCCTTTTTCTCCTCTGTTTTTTGAGTTAATAACTGTCAAAGTGCTATGACTACAATATCCTTTTAAAGTAATATCATCTTCCCTCTATAACTGATGCCATTTTCCCTCATGGCTTATCCTATCCACTCCTATGGGAGTAAGTCTTAATTTTCATCACTAAACAAAATTCTACACTTTGTGTATGAACAAGAAAGTAACATAATGGTCCCTCCTTCTAACCCCAGTTGCAGTGACCATCTGGAGACCTCCCTGTTCAACTTTGGATGAACTTCAGCTGAAGTATGAGAGCCAGTTTGGTTCCATACAAGCTGTTCCAAGCCTCATTGCTGCTATTAACAGTTTGTCTTAGTGACAAGGCTGCATTTTGCCTATTGAAAGTTTGGTTTTAGTGATTCAGCGTGTTTCCATTGTTCACAATTGAGAGTAGATCATTCAGGCTCTTACGTTTCCAGTGCTGCGGGTACAATAGCTCATTATCCTGGGATGGCTTTTTTGTTGGGGTTTTTATGGGGTTTTGGATAGATGCACAATAGATGCAAGCTCTTTTCAGGGGCAAGTTCTTTTCTTGATATCCTTGCACAGTGTTTATTGCAGCAGGGCTCTGTTTGCTTTTACCTTCCAAAGCAAGCCAGTCATGGGATAGATTGAGGGCCAAATCCCAAGTTTTTGTTAAGGATGGCTGTAGCTCCTCAACCTGTGTCTAGCTGTTGTCAGTAGGTGGGTGTATCGTCACGATTCATCAGGGCACAGGTGAGACTTACAGAGGCCACTCAGGAGAAGCTGGACTTTATTTTCCTCTAAGTCCATTGGCAGCAATGGCTTGGAAAATTATTGCATTGAGGGTAAAGTTATGGTGATAAGGAAAGTTATTTGAATGACACATTCTTTGTTTCTGATGACATGAAGCTGGGAGTTACTGTCAAATCAGTGGAGACTTGGACTCTACAGGAAAAACTGGAAAACTCAGATAATTTGAATAGCAGTGACAAGAAGGAGTGCAGGGTCATAAACCCAGAGGCTTAATAATGAGCCCTCAGCTCATACAAGAAGTGCTTATCCATTGAAAGCAATGCAGGCAGAGCAAGCCCTGAGTGCATTGGTTCATCATAAATTGGCCCTGAACTACTGGTATGGTGTATTATGGCTCAGTAAAAGTATGATTCCAGGGTGTTCTAGGGAATAATTTTTCAGGAGTGACGGGGAAATATTAATCCTGTTGGGCTTGTAAAACTGCACCTGGAATTGCATTTACAATACTTGTCACCTATGTTGGAAGACATGGATTCAGCTGGAGCAGGTGCAGTGAATGGTTACAGGGATTGGCACAGGGCACTCTAATATACAGGAGTAAACTGTCCCAGCAGAGTAAAGTCTAAGGAAGAATGCAACTGTACTCTATAAATACAAGAGTGAAATAAACACAAGGAGTGAGAAGGCATATTTAAACAAAGGAACAATAATGCCTTGAGCAAATAGATGTATGTGGCTTGGCTGTAATGTAAGTTTCTAAACAAAAGATTATGGAATATTAATAGGAGAAAGAAACCAAAAATACTTCTTAGATAGATTTTAATAAATTTATGGAGATGACTGTATGAAATAGTTATCTATGAAGAGAAATCAAGCCCACAAGGTCCCTTTTGCAACGTGTTCCGAGGCTTCTTGATGTATATCGCTAATAACATGTTTTCCTTTTGCTATTTTGTGTGACTATGCCAGGTATTACATTTGCCTGAGTAGCACTCACTTTGACACTAAAAGATGCAAATTTAAGTCTTAAACACTCTGGTCTTGGACCAAATCAGGCAAACTCTCTATTCAGAGAGGTACAATTCACAAAGGTACCCACCTTTAAAGATTCAACTCAAGAACATGAAGTCAGGACCCCTCCTACATCAGAATACTTCTGATGATCCTTGTGGGTAATTTCCAACTCAGAGTATTCTGTAATTATGTGTACTTCCTCATCCCCATGTCCTTTATCTCTTTGATCTTCCTCTCCCAAGTCTCTGGCTTCTCAAGTGAGTTACCTGCTTCTATGACACTTATTCTTTCCCTCTTTTGTGTGTTTTCTACCTCCTGGTGTTTCACAGCCTGCCTAGACAACCTTTCTGTGCTTCTCCATGTCACTTTCCAAGCTGACAAGTCCCCCTCTGGGTGGCACAGTGAAGTGCCGAGTGCTTTTACTCCATACACTCCAGTACAGAAGCTTGTCTCCCCTTTGGGATTAGTGTTAGCAGACAGCAGCTGTCCAGAGCAGGCAAATGCCCAGTTGCTGCAAGTCAGTACTAACCACCTACTACCTCTGTTCCCGCTCCCTTATCACAGCCTCTTACACCCTCCAGCAGCAGCCTTTCAGACAGTCTGTCCTCTGCCCTTTAACTCCAAGCCCTTTTCCTGGAACTCCCAACATAATACACCATCCCCTCAAGAGGGGCCTCTAACCCAGGAGTGTCCCTTGCTGCCCCGGGAGTCTGAGCTGGCACGAATGACAGCAACCTGTGACCGTATGCCACTATCAGTGCAGCAAGGCAGGACACACAATCTATCCACCGCTGGCTGTCACATACAGTGACATACAGGAACAGTCTCTTTAGTTGAAAAAGATTAAGTTCCCAGCTCTTTGAAGTCCATTTCATTGCATATTGTGCTGCAGCATTTGTTTGTGATTCTCTACAGCACTTACACCCTTATTGTGTGGGTATCAGACCACAGCCCAGGCTATAAAATGTCACGCAGGACCTGGCAAAGCCCCTTGGATGGGTTCCTGCTGCTTTCCCCGAGTGTCCAGTGCCCCTGAGCTAAAGACACTTTTTAATGGTGTTCAACAGTGAGTACATTAGGATGCCTGTGTTGGGTGGAAAAAACCCTTTCTTCTGCCTAAAAAAAAAGTTAGCTTGGAATCACTTAATTGTATCTCGACATTAGTAAATCAAAGGTGGAGTGAGCTAATTAAGAATCTTGTGAATGTTTTTCATTTGTTGCCTCTTTCTAACATTACTGTAACTGAGTATTTTCTTTTTTATTTGAGACGGACTTTTTTGCTCTTTTGACTTTTTTGCTAATTTCCTTGCCCTCTCTGGAGGAATTATGGGCATCCATTTAATATTTAAGTATGGCTGCCATATTAACCCCAGAAGAAATTTTTAGACATGCTGTGCACCCCTCTTCCTCACTTTTCAGTTGCCCATCTGCATGTGAGTCCAGTGGAACTGTTCTCCTTATTCTGGGAGGCAGAGCTGAGTGGGAGGCCCATGGGACACCCCAACTAGGCTACAAAGTCCCTGTTGCAGCTTTCCAGACAGATTAGTTTCTAGGTGAATCATAAAAGTCATGGAGAAGCGGCTAGCACTATGTAAGGAGAAGCTACAGTGAAGTTGCAGTTACTATTAAGTGCCTAATGCTTGAAAACTGAGAAATGCGGGAATAGAGAAGTAGCAGCAGTCAGGTTAAATTTTGCTTTGAATTTCTCCTTATTTTGAGTGCTCTTAAGGAGGGTGAGGGAAAAACAGGTATGTAGAAACCACATAAACTGCAATATCGGATTGCAATTGTATTTTAAAACATCTTAAGCAAAAGCTCTTAACAATTTTCTTCTCAAAAATATACAATGTTCTTAACAGTCTTTCATTACCTGAAGAAAAAACAATTTGCACCTAAAAGCAGATTGCTTGTTTGCTAAAGCTCCAGCTTTTGTTTCCTTCAGGAAACACTGGAATTATCTGGGCTCACTATGTGCTAAGGTTACACCTACCCCCTGCTGTGGGTATTCATGCTGCAATGCCATGAAACTTCCAACTCTATTATTTCAGTGAATTGTTTTTTTCAAGGCAGCTGTACAAAGTGTTTGTATAGGCAGGTATCTTTTTTTTTTCACCCCCAGACCTTCCTGCTCCTTGGAATTCTTTTACTTCTGTAACAAGAGGTTTTAAGAGTCTAGCATAGTCTAGCAGAGTCTGGCATAGGAACTTTCCTGTTTGTAACTCTGGAGACATGGCACTGCACAAAGCTCTGTTCCGAGACACCCATAAGCATAGTGGTTGTGAGGGGTAAGCTGGGGTGTTGAGCTTCTTCAGGAACTGCTGAGAGGCCTGGAGTCAAATACTTTGAACAGTTTTTCTAATATGAAGACAGCAAAAGTCCTTGGCTATTCTCTTGCACAACATAAGGAACTCTTGCTTACATCCTGAAGCTGCTTGACTATGCTGGTTCCCAAGTTCTTACCTTGCAGCCTTAAAAAGGGGAGGAAAGAGTAAGCATTAGACATATGGTCCCCAAACATACAAAACAGCTAGGAGTGGGAGCAGGGCAGAGACCTTGCTGGGGCTGCCTCGAATCCGATAGCCCAGAAATTTAAGTGTCTACCCAGGTGCTTTGGTTTTCAAGTCTTTACAGCCTTTGATTCAAAGATGGGTCTCATCTAACAGAAATGACACGCTGAATCGATGTGTGCTTGTCTGGTTTCTGCCTTCTCCACTGTGTATTTTGCTGTAGTTACTCTATGTTCAGGAATCTGCTAGGAGAAGGAACTCTGAAGGATGTGGCAGAACAACTAACTGCTATGATCATCCAAATGCTTGTTCAGAGGATTCTGGAGACTGAAATCAAAGCCCTACTTTAAAAAAAGTAGTGCAGATATAGGGCCGGTTTCCCTTCACCTACCCCTCCTCTAGCTGCTCAGGAAACATGGAGATCTTTGCCTTGATCTAGATTTTTCATCAGCTTTCTCTTCATATCAGAGAAAGTTTAAAGGGAAAGATTGCCAAGCATAAGCAGGGATTTTCTGATGGGTCGGAAGTCGCTTCCAAAGGAAAGCACAATTCTCTGCTTGTTCTCTTCAGGAATGCTCTCCACAGCCAGGATTTTATCACAAACACTGGGCAAAAGACAGTGATCTCTACTTTCAGAAATGGCAAGTGTTAGGGTGTGGGTTTGGGACATGACTGCAGATCAAAGAGCAGCTATTCCAAGTATATATCCAGGTAAATTAGCTTGGATAACAGCTGATAACTGGTCGGCAAGCTGCTATAAGACAAGATGCATGATTACAGTGTACCCAAATTGCTGAACAAGTCAACAGTGAAAACAGACTGTTGGGATCCTCAGTTCATCATCATCCACTAACAGAAAAAGCAAGCTCCCTGAAGACTGTTTTGTGGAAAAAGTCAGATAGAATCAGGCTGAAAACAAGCTATACCTTGATTTTTAGTATTTAAACACTTAATCTCACTTATAAAATTTTTGTCGTGTGGAATTTTTAATTCCACACCATTTTAATCATGTGGGAAAGCTAATGAAATAGTTCACCTTGGGCTATGGAAAATTTACCAATTCATGTGCACCTTTTAGAAATAAGGTTGTTCTTTATTTATATGAGTGACAGTATAGTCTCTGACAAGACATAATTCAGGAAGATTTCCCATGTTTCCAGATGAGACTACATTTCAGTCATTTTCCCCACCCTACACTTTTTACATCTGTGCAATCTGATGCAAAAACAAATCTATAAACTTCACCATTCATATTTTTCTAACTTTCAAAATACAGAAACTGCAACAGGTTATTAGCTGTTTAGCAAGTCTTCCAGTCTACAACACGATGGTTTGGAGATTCAGTTCAAATTACTATTGTGTTGAATGACTGCCCACAAAGCAATAGATTGTATCACTATTATGGAGAGTGATGCTGAGCAAGATGATTTTCTGAGTAAGCATGCATTGTAAGTGCTGATTGAGGAACAGTGATGAAGAAAGAGGAAAATAACTACTCAAGACCCTAGGCATCTTAACCCCAGAAGAAATCATAATTTTTACATAGATGTAACCAGAGTAATCTGCATGATTTATAAACCTGGAGGATATTTTCACCTCCTGCATGAATCAGCTAGAAGTAGGGAATATTTTTATTTTTTTAAATGAACTAACATTTCCACATCTTGAATTTGGATAAAATAGGGATCTAAGACTCTATGAGCTTAAAAGTCTTTTCCAACCTAAATGATTCTATGTTATTCACTTGTCTCCTTCTGTATTTAACTCTTGGTGAACAGATCCTTGATACCTTTGTTCCAACAGAGCTTGTCTGGTTGGTGCCATTACAAAAGTCTACACTCCAGAAGGAAAGCAAGCCCCTTTGGCAACCACTATACACTCACACAAAAGTCCAGGTTAGTCCTTTAATAGGCCAGATACCTTATACACCCCCTGGGAATGGAAAAAAATCAGCTCCACAGGCGTAAGATACATGATTTCAACTCGGTGTTTTTAATATCAGTTAGAAATGGTTCTTAATAACATTAAGAACATGTTTACTTAATGACTCACTTTGCCTTAATTACACAGTAACAAGCTGTCGTGATTCCATTCTGCATTACTGCATAAGGTCTTCTTAAAACAGATTATTGTTTCAGCAACAGACAATTAACTGCAGGAATAAATCTTTAGACCATCCCCACAGCCTTCTTGCTTTAGCTGACTAGCAAGTGCTGTGTTATGAAAAAGAAGTAGACTTCTGATCCTGAAAGACATCGTGGTCATGCCTTTTTACTTCTTCTAGCTGGATCATTGGGAATTGTACTTGTTTCTCAAACCATTTTGCTACAGTGAGAAGCTGCTGCTCTTGGAATGAACGTCCAATGAACTGAAGCCCAACTGGCAAGCCTCTCTCTGAAAGAGCTGTAGGAACACTTATGGCTGGCAGTCCTGAAGGAAAAAAAGAGACACATGCAGAGACTTACTATCAAACAGTAGTTGGAGTAGTTTTTGTGACAATTCTAAGAGAACCAGAAGAAAAATATGTAGAGGAAAAAGACTAGCTAAAGTAATTTGAGTCAATGAACTAAGGATACTGCTAGGCAAATACAAGAAACTAATTAAGACTGATTTAAGGAGTCTGCATCCTCTGAAAAGATAATCAGTTCTCCTTAGAAAGAGATTTGTGTCTCTGGAAATTGAATGGATTCATCTTACCTGCAGCTCACACTCAGCTCTAAGGTGCCCCACTTTAAAATCTAGTTTTATATTTTCAAGCGTCTAATAAACCATCCTTATACTTGGTTATCATTGTAATACTTACAACACGGGGGTGAAATATCCTGATTCTAAAGAGGAGGTTAAATAGCTAAAGGGACCAGACATGAAAAAGGACTAGGCAGGGGAAGACGTAGTTGAATTCCCATCCCTACTCACCAGCCATGTTTGCAGCCTGTGTCAGGATGTCATCTTGTGCACTGCGGGTTCTGTTGTCTTCTTTGATAAATTCCACATATGGTGCTGCATCACTCAGAGTGGTAGGAGTCAGTAAAACATCAACACCGCTCCTGAAAACCTTCACAAAGTCATTGGCAATGAGACGTCTGACTTTCTGTGCCTTGATAAAGTACTTCTCATAGTTCCTGGAAAGAAATATGGACATGAAAGCCTGACACTTTAGTTCCAAAAATACAAAACTTCATTTCTTAGGTACTATAGAAACGACAAGCCCAGTATTCCAGTATTTGGACACAATTTTGATTCACACTGGTACTTAAGTTTTTGATATACTGATTGCTTAGTCATCATACATGGTGTTTATGCTCTCATAGCAGTGAAGCTGCCAGAGAAGGAAGAGATAAGGGCATTCAGCTGAAGCAAAGTGAAGGGAAAACAAAACCCTTACAATAATCAAAACAACCCTTACAAAACCAAACCAATACTTTTATGACCATTTAGAAACTAAACTGTGTATTAAAATTCATGGAATCAGAGAATATCCTGAGTTGGAAGGGACCCATTAGGTTCCTTGAGCCCAACTCCTGGCCCTGCACAGGACACCCCAAGAATGTGCAGCATGTGCCTTGAAAGCCTTGTCCAAACACTTCTTGAACTCTGTCAGGCTTGATGCTGTGACCACTTCCCTGGGGAGCCTGTTCCAGTGCTCAACCACCCTTTGGGTGAAAAACTTTTTCCCGATATCCAACCTAATTTCACTGCAGGGCAAAACCTAGAAACAATAAAGAACTAAACAGGCCTGAGAAACAAAAAGTAATCATTTAGGATTCAATTCAGCAAGATACTTGAGGCCTATGTAAAAGCCCCATCATCTAGGGAGGACTCCAAATATACTTACAACTAGCTATGTGTTTGTAGTATAATTCTCTGTATACTATAAAGACTATTTTTCCATAACTCTTTTTTTTTCCTCATGTAAACATGTGGTCTATGGATTTCCATCTTTACACAGCTCTGAAGCAGAAACACATTAGTCAGCTTTATGTCTATTGTTTCTTCTAACTTCATATGCAGAACTGGTAAATGTGGAATCCTTAAATTCAGAGAAGTTCAGTTTCAAAAGTAACTGCCATCTAAATGCACAGCTATTTGGAAAAGGAAAAAGAAAAGAAGGGAAAAGAAAAGAAAAGAAGGGAAAAGAAAAGAAAAGAAGGGAAAAGAAAAGAAAAGAAGGGAAAAGAAAGGAAGGGAAAAGAAAGGACGGGAAAAGAAAAGAAGGGAAAAGAAAAGAAGGGAAAAGAAAAGAGAAAGAGAGGGGTGTATTACCAACTGCTACATGCCAATGTGTTTATAGATAAAAGAACTGAAACTGCCCAAAAGCCACTTTGTTAATCTAACTCTCTAAGATTCTGAAAAACTACAATGAAAATGGTTATAATCAGTAATAAACAGAAGATTCAAGTTAAGAAGTTATATCATGGAAATTACACCTTTTCCTACAATAATTTCTGAAATCAGCCTAGCTGTTAACTTCAGAAAGTCCCTGAAGTGCCACATCCACACCTCTTTGAAGTGTCTCCAGCGATTGGTGACTCCACCACTTCCCTGGGCAGCCTGTTCCAATGCTTGACAACCCTTTCAGAGAAGAAACTTTTCCCAATATCCAACCTAAACCTCCCCTGGTGCAAGACAAGGTGGTTTCCTCTTGTCCTATCACTTGTTACCTAGGAGAAGAGACTGATACCCCTCTCGTTCCATCTACAACCTCCTTTCAGGTAATTGTAGAGAGTGATAAGGTCCCTCCTTCTCTCCAAGCTAAACAACCCCAGCTCCCTCACCTACTCTTCATAGGACTTATACTCCGTATTCTTCACCAGCTCCACTGCCCTCCTCTGGACACACTCCAGCACCTCAATGTCCTTCTTGCAGTGAGGAGCCCAGAGATGAACACAGGACTTGAGGTGTGGCCTCACCAGTGCCGGGGGACAATCACTGCCCTGGTCCTGCTGGCCACACTGTTGCTGACATAGGCCGGGATGCCACTGGCCTTTTTGGCCACCTGGGCACACTGCTGGCTCATATTCAGCTGCTGTTGACCAGCACCCTCAGGTCCTTTTCCACTGGTCAGCTTTCCAGCCATTCCTTCCACAGCCTGTAGTACTGCATGGGATTGTTGGGAGCCAAGGGCAGGACCCAGCATTTCGCCTTGTTGAACCTCATACAAATGGGCCTTGATGCAGTTTGTCCAGATCCCTCTGTAGAACCTTCCTACTATCTAGCAGACAAACACTCCCACCTGACTTGGTGTAGTCTGTAAACTTGCTGAGGGAGGACTCGATCCCCTTAGCCACGTCATCTCTAAAGATGTTAAACAGAACTTCCTGAAAAATCACCTAGTTATTCTAAAGATTTCAAAAGCAAGATAAAAATAAGTTGCAAAAGGCAATATTTGCAGAAGAGGCAGATGGGTTTTCCTTACGAGTTATCCTAAGAATTCTTTCTGAACCCTGTGCTCTGTTCTTCAAAAGTAATTTACTGTGACCAGGAACACAACTCTCCTGTTCAATCTCAATGAAAGTCAATTGTATATTCCTTCACAGAAGAGTTAACTATGAGAATTTTAAAGCAGTCTTAGGAAAGCTGATCTGGACAGTTGTATGCAGAAAGAGCACACTTGGCAGGAATATCGGCATTCCATAAAAGCTGGTTGTTACACACTGACTGACAACATTCCTGTCCCTGAGAGCAATTAAGACGTCACATCTGATGAATACTCTTGCTGACAGCTCTTTCAAAGCAAGTGCACTACAGAGACTGATTACATGACTAACATTTTTGTTAGTATCTGAACGAATTCAGACAGAAAAAACCCAGCTATTTTTACTAACATAAATTAGGACTGTTGGATAAGGATTGAAAACTAAAAAAAAAGTAAAATTGGTCCATGCACCAGCTTCTACTTGTGAGCTGGATAAAACCCTGTTGTCTGTAAAGACACCAGTTCAGTACTTTTGCCAGTGCCTTTCTTTCCCTGTACACTGAGGCCAAAGGGATACAGTTAATTTAATTGCCTATCTCTGGCTTTCTCTAGAAGACCTTGCTAGAATGTACTGGAAGTTTTTCTTTGCAGTCTTAATGAGACTGGTAAGAATCAGGGAAAACATCTGTGTTCATTATTAACAGTTCACTACATATTACATAGCTAAAGCAATAATAAAAATACAAGGAGCTACTACTATAAGGATAATTGTTTTTTCATGTCATGATAAGCAATTAATCACCATTTGCTTAAAAATTTGTTAACTTGGCTTAAGTTGTTGTTAAAACCTGTTAATTTGAATTTCATGATGTTCTGCTTACTGTTTCAACAAGAAATAGTTTCCTGACAGAATTCTTCCCCTTACAACATCATTAAAGCCTTCTCGTCGTGTAGCAGCATACATACTTTCTGTGGACTCATTCGTGTCAGAACGGTGTCCTGAAAAGAAAAAGCATTTTGGATATTAATACTTCTTGTAGTCCTTAAGGTTTAACAACATCAGGTAATGTTATGCATAGTAATATAATAGGCCACTCTTTGCTGCAGTCTGCACGCTACTATTATGGAAAAAACCCAGAACATACTGCTGTTTTATTACAGAAATACTAAACCAAATTTTGAGCCCAGACACTCATGTCTGGTAGTGAAATATATTAAAACATGTATTTAGTCACACATTTTTATCTGGACAAGGTTTTTTACTCTATTCCATTGTGGAGAAATAACATGAATCATTGAACCATGAAAAGTACATCTATAAAAAAATAACACTTTTTCATGTCATCCAGCAATGTTTATACTGTCTGAGAAAAAAGTTTTTTTCAAAGGTCTTACCATATTCCAGTCCATCAAACCTGGCCATATTTGACGCCACTTCTGCTGTGCACAGCACATGATAGCAGACAATTGAATAACGAGTGTGTGGTAGACTCACTTCAACCACTTTAGCACCTGCACTCTGAAAGAGGTCAGCAGCCTTTGACCAGAGAGCCAGAATTTCACTAGACATTCCTGGTACATGATATTCCTTAGAGGAAAAACAAGGAGGAGTGTGATTTTACATACTGGCTTACTTCTAGTACCAACCAAAATGTAAATACTTCTTGCTAAAAATACACTGAAACAATTTTCCATCTACTAAATATTATACAATCAAGTAGTATTAAATTAACAGGATTCAGTGTTAAGAGCATTATGTTCATCTCAGTAGGATCAACCTATGTATCGCAGATCATGGAATTTCAGCAGTTTCTTCAGAAGGAGAAATTACCCAGTGATCCCCTTATTTATCTATTCATTGAGACTGGACTGAACTGCTCTGCAGTCATGGGTAGAAGTTCTTCAGGTCTAAATCCTAAAACTAGGGTTGCTGTGAGTAGGAAAGACAAAAAGAAATTCTGGCCACAGCCTATCAGTGGTAACTGGCATGCCTCAGTGAAACAAACAAAATCACCACACCAAAGAAGAACTACAATCCAGCGGTTGGGAGAAGATTTAAATAAGCTACGTTGCTGTTAAAGAGCTAAGTTATTCTACTAAAATTTTCTCTTTTTGAAGATACTTGTTTCAGTTCTAACCCACAATATCAGGGTCATAATACTATCTGATTTTTGAGTAACTATGACCCATGTTTAATGTTTGCATGTATCTGTTTAGGATAATCTGTAGCAGTGGAAAACATCTGTCCAAAGGATAGAATTAATTAACCAATACCACTGTTTTAGATTTATCAAAATCTAAACAGTATGCAGCTAATTAATTTTCTAGGCATATAATTTTTGCATTTCACAGATCCTGAATAGTTGGTCAGTGGACATTTCTGCTTACCAAACTAAATCTTTTGCTATGCCCATTCTAGCATGGGTTCAATCATTGAGAATCAAACTCATAAATGTTACTCACATTGCCACTTTGAAGGCAGAACCTTTATTGAATTAAAAATGGGCTGGAGTCCCAAATGTTGTTCCTAAATTGCAAGTACCCTTATAATTACAAATATTCATTAGATTGCATCTGATGCCAGATTACAGCTGTTTTTCAATCTTTACTAGAGCTCTGCAAATCACAGCTCCTTGTGCCATTCAACTGCCTTCAAAATTCTGCTTCATATTAACACAGTGCCATTTAGACAAGTATCTCAAAGCACTGCACAAACTAGTACCAACCTCACTGTGTGAGAAGGCACCAAGAGCAACTTGCCTAAGGTTACAGAAGTGACTAATGAAAGAGAAACAGAAGGAACCAAGAAAAGTTCCCAATTTCCCTTGAAGTTCCCAACAGTGCTTCCCACAAGGAGGACAAAATGTTTCAGATGACACATTAGCATATGCTTGCTGTGAATCACCTGAAGATGCAACAAAGCAAATACTGCTTTTTTCCAGGAGCTGCTTGTACTGTCTACACTTTTACATTACAAAAGACTGGAGATGGTGGGCAAGACACAAATTTTTTTTGTTAGGTGTCCTATTTTTTGTTCCTGTCCACAACTGTTGACAGGGCTTAAATGTTACCTGTGGAATTCCTATTGAGAGTTTGCTAACATCAGTCAAGTCGGGTAATTCAAATGGTTTAAAGTTGTCCTGAATTGTGGTAGAGTCTTTAGGATCATGTCCAGCAAGTGAACCTGAAATACGACACAACATAAGAAGAACAGGAAAATGCACATTAGTTAGCCAGAATTCGGTTTGTTTTGAGACACTGTTGTACCCAAAGACATATGGTAGTAATACCTAACACAACTGCTGCATCATCCACACATCTGGTTAGGATTCCTGGCACATCCATGGAGTTCACTAGAGGAATGAGACCATGGCGAGACATCAGTCCATATGTTGGCTTTAAACCTACTACACCACAGTGAGCAGCAGGGTTTCGGGTAGATCCTCCTGTGTCTGACCCTAAGGCTCTATGGTTTCAAAAGGATCATCATTAGTAAAGCAATTCAGAACATTTCCAAATAATGTGTGGCTTTAAGATGCTTTAAGATGCACTCTGTGAATTCATCCAGATTAGAAGTCATAATCACACAGCCTAAATTTCAGTCTGCTTCCTATTCTGTTTTTTACCTATTCTTTGATTTTTCTTTCAGTCTCTGAATTAGCCATCAGGAGAGTCCAATTCTCTTCACAAAGCAGAGGCAAACATATAGAATTCAGACCATCTGAAGATGGTCCCAAATATCTTCTTCTGCCTTCTTTGTTGGTCTGTTCCAATACTGTGGACTCCAAAAGATATACCTCAGGTGATTTAGGGTACAATTTTCAACACTGACATCTTATTTATTTAGTAGCCAATGCACTATGAATCAGCACATTCCTGTATACAAGTGAATAGCAGCACTTCTCGCCCCTAACAAGAGGGCATACTTTGGAAAATCAAGGAAGTTTTTTCTGTTTCCAAACCTAAAAAGCACAGCATCAGAACTCTCACTTAGGTACAATTAGGACACAGTATTTTTGTGAGGGCTTTTTTTTTAAATTTTACTTCCTTTTTCTGTTCACAGGTGAAACCTTGTTCTTTCTAAATTTAAATTTTTATTTCAAAAATTGTAATTGAATTGGAAATCTGCATTGAAATGAAACACACTATTCTCTTGTTTTCAATAAATTTAACTCAAGCACCATTAAAAAAATAAAGCAGCTTCCATTCAAATCTTTGCCAAAACCAAAGTAGGTATAATTTTTATTGAAATGAGTATATGACTTTTCCCATAGGCATCTGTTTCTGAGATGGCTGAAACAATTCAATTGACTGCTGAAGTGGAATTTTTTTCAAAGCTTATGTGTTGTGATAAAACATCCTCAATTTTGTAACATTTTTGTATGTCCAAATCTCAAATTGAAAAGACAAAGACTGGCAGCATTCCTGATGCTCGAAAGACACTATTAGAGTGGATACACGATAGGTTAAAGGCAATAAAACAGCTGGACAAAAAAACCTCCCTGATCTGACAGTGTGCTAAGCAGCACAAAATGGGAGATCAGTATGGCCAGCAACATAAGAAAAGTTGCCAGACCCTATCAGGATCAGGCCATTCTGGCTTAGGATAAGGACCAGCAGTCCTTAGGAATGGTTGCACCGAGTTCAGTTTCAACAGTATTAAAATGTTGAGTAGACTATATCCTAGCAAAGGCAATGAGATGAAAAGATGTATCATAAAAAAAATAATTTAAGAAAGCTGCAACCAACATTAGCAAAATCTTTTAATAAAATAGATGTAGTCTATGGGTAAACAAAGTAACTAAAGAGCATTCTTGACTACCTTCCAATTAAGAGCACAATTGAAATAATCTTGTATAAAACATGCTTAACCATGTAGTTCTAAAAATTGCATAAAATGCAAAGTGTAAAGTTTTAAGGATCAGTTTTTCTTATAACAGTCAGGTGGGGGAGATAGTAGAGACAACTGATCTCCTAAATAGTGTGTTGCTATTCCACACAGTTAATAATTACTGATTAAAAAAAAATAATCCAGCTTGTTTATATTCCTTTAGGAAAAAGCCCCTCAAACAACCCCAAACATACACCTGCCAAAAAACCCCCAGACACTAAAACTGTCTTCTAACTTTTAAACAGGCAAGTTTGTAAGTAGCTATGTAGTAAATACTGTGTACCCCTTTGTTAAATCATGGATTTCAAAGCTTTTAGATCCCAAATCTCATGTATTATTACATAACTATGCTATAAAAATGAAGAAGGGGAGGAAAGATTATTATACTGTTACAAATTAAGGGATCTCCTAATTTGCTGAATTACATTTTCAGCGTGTGCTTGTGTAATGGACTTATTAAGGAAGAGGATGTGTCACAAACCTCATAAAACTTTTAAGATATTATGTGGGAATAGGAATAAAACTGTCACTCCTTTACTGCTATTGTAATTTTATTTCACACAGTGCAAAGTGGCCCTATCAACCCCATCACTGAATAACGCTTGAAATGAATAAGCCTAAATTTGCCTGCATGGATTAATTCTGGCTTCACAATATGCCATGAAAAACCTAGGGGTGCTGAAAAAAATCCTTGCTTGCCATTGCCAATAACCCATAAGCTCACAGGAGCTTATGAGACATTTACAGAAAAACAATTTTAAAAGCCTCTTACGCAAAACACGTGAAAGATGACACAGCAGCTGCGCTGCCTCCTGAGCTCCCTCCTGTTATTACCCAGTTAGACTCTTTGTCCTCAGAATGGGATTTTGGGACAGACTTTTCCTTGTATTGTCTCGAGTAACTCCAGGGATTTCGGACTGGTCCAAATACTCCATCTGTACTCCCAGATCTAAGACAGACAGGACACATACAGACAGAAGTGGCAGATGACACACTGTATTCACCAACTTTATTTTTTTTAATCCAATTCCTCATTCCTCATCCTAGCAAATTCAACTTCCACACAAAAAACTGGTGTTCATAAATCCTCGTGCAGTCAACTTCAACAATGTTGCATAGAACTGTAAAGTTTATAGCTCTTCATCCCTTTCTGACACACACCCTGAATTCATACCTCTTTCTAACTTCTGCTGATGACACTGGAAAGAACATACTCACAAAGATATAAAACTGATTTAAAGTATGTAAAAGTAAAGGTGCACATCTGCTCCGAAACAAAGGCACTCTGTTTTTCTAACCCAGCATTTGGTGCAAGACCAGAGTCATGGAGAAACCATGCTGCTAGAGGTGGAGAAAAAAGCTCCACAATAGCAGGAACAAGCACACTATTATTCACTCTGTAGCCCTCTGCTGAGACCACAGTTTGCTGGCTCAGAGCACTAGACTGGCTTTTCAGAAACTGGTTTCAGCCAGCTATTGGTCTCCTAAGTGTGAGCTGCCACCAGAAGCAGGGGCAGAGGGTACTTTCCTGCTTCCTCACAACCTCTACCCCATGTTCCCCCGACTCCAAGGTGCCAGTGTTATTAGCCAAATCATTGGACAGAGCGGGCAGCTGACAGCATTTGAGAACTACCCATATTGAGACATCATTACTTTAGAACTGGATCCACACCCTGATCAAGCTCATGGTGCAGCTATGCTGGCGTGAGCATAGGAACCCATGCAAACACACGGACCAGAAATGAGAAGTCAGTGTTGGGATAAGCCTTTTCAGGAGAATCCTGTGCTTTAATGAACTTAGACCAGTTGTAATACTGCATGATCAGGTTTTTCCCATGCTTTTTGCCTGCTCTTCCTCTGAGGAGTATCTCTTTCACATAAAAATCACTTTATTCAAAACAACTCAAATTAGAATTACAAGTCACAATATTTCCACATGAGTTTCCAATCAAACCTTTGTCATCACTTTAAGTAAAATAAAACCAAAACACAGCGTTTACTGTTCCTCATAGGTAACTAAAGTCCCAGACATTCCCTTCCAGATCCAGCAGCTGATTTGCCAGAGATCCCCGTCCTTAATGGCCTGATGCTGTTCCCTGCCACAACTTGGCTAACTTCACTGATTTGCTAGAGAATCAATTTGTAAGAGCATTTTTCCGTGTGCTCCTGACAAAAAGTCACCAACGTTAGCTTAGGCAACTTAAACTGTTGCTCTAGATTAGCCTGTTTGCAGCAAATCGGGGAGTATTCATACAAATTACTCCAGTAGCTGACTGGCAGAGGGCGTCACTGCCATCGGGGGCATGATATTAATTACCTAAAGGCAAAAACCACCAGTAAGGAGGGAGAAAAAGGCAGCAACTAACTGCTTAACCAATTCCACACAACTAACACACTACTGCATCAACAAGAAGGCTGCTTCTCCTTGGCCTTCTGCAAAGGCTGGACCACTTCATCCCTCTGAAGCACAGCTACAGTCAAACACTATGTTCATAAAACTCATTATCTGTAACATTTACACAACAATGTAAGTGCTCAGGGAGAAGTTCACGCAACTCTATGTACTTTTCATGAATAAGTATTCATTATTGTCTATCCTCATAGAAACAGGAGTTAAGGCTTACAGGTAGATTGGAACAGATGGTGTGTATTCTATGTTATGTACAATCACACATAAAAATTAATAAACATCACTCACCCCATTGCAAATTCATCTAGGTTAGTTTTGCCTAAAAGCACAGCTCCCTGATCCAGTAATTTCTGGACTACTGTAGCATTGTAAGGAGAAATATAACCTGAAAACAATTGGAACAATTATGAGTGATTTGTGAGATACAAATTATTTTTACAAGTAGCTACTCTGAACATTTAAAGTTGTCACTAATGATCTGTGCATACGAACTGTCAGTTCACAGTGCCACGATTTTGCTTCAAGTAACATGAATAATTTTCAAAATTTTGCACAAGTAAACCCAATGCTGTTTTGCTTGCAATGTCATTCTTCTTCCTCCACAGTTTACAATCTAGTAATTCTGGATTATACATGCCCAGAGTGTGGGGCTAAGACTTCACATAAACAAGACACCACAAGGGTAGCAAATTACTACATTCAGCCAATTTGCAGGAACTGTCTAAAATGAGAAGAAATGAGAAACAGCTCTTTACAGGAAAGTGCTAATCTATCCTGAATTATCTCCCATTAGCCTGAGATAAAAGAGCATATGGTTAACCACAAGGTGAAATGGCAACTGGCTCTTCTGTGGGCAAACATGTGCACCCTTTGCCACTTAGACCTTACATAACCTACAATGAGAACTGTAACAGTGACATGAGATCTCAGGTAATAATAACCAACCAATTTAGTGAATATTGACAGGGGTTTCTCCAGACTTATCTTCAACAGGAACAAGGACATCACTCCAAATACTCATTGCAATCAATCACAACAGGCCTGCTAATGTGCTTTAAGGAGAGGCATCTCAGGGAATACAACACTTTTTAAAATAGCAAAGTCACGTTTTGCCTCCTCTGCTATTAAAAAGCCCATAATTACATTAGGATTTTCCTAATTTACTTTTGCTATCTTCCACAAAACTTTACAAAGTTTTACTTTGTGCAGAATGTAAGATATGTTCTTATAAGATATAAGAAATGTTTTCTACTTCTGCTTTTACTGTGAAAACATTGTAATGTCTTGAAGATGTTCATGGCATGTTAATAGAAACAATAAGCTTAGGAAATTTAAAAAAGCCAGCTTATACAACATGTTTGTATTTCAGGATTGTTAATGTCTACTTACAGCCATATAAAAAAATTACTTAAGCCGACAATTATCAACAGAACAGCAACAAGAAAAAAAAAGGATGATCTTTGGATTTTACTAGGCAGAACAATACTGCCTGCTCTCCTCTAGACCTGAAAGTAATGTGAAGCAAAATGTGAATTTTAGAACAATATTATTTTATAGGTTATAATAAAACCTGTGTTGTTACAAGCATGTAACTATATAAATAAAGAGATAATGTGCTTAGAAGAAGAAAAAGATGCATCTGTAATACCAGATGAACTTGGCCAATGAAATTGGAAAAGCGTATTTCCTCAAATGAGTCCAGCCCATTTTTTAAAAATACTTCGATTTCTGGAAGACCCAACTCCATAAACCCTTTAAGAGCAAGAGTCCTGAAATGAGATGTGACTTTACTTTAAATGCTTTACTGTACCTCTTAGCATGTTTGACGCACATGTTGTCTCAATTCCAGCTGTATTAAAGTTGTCTTTTACCGCAATAGGGATTCCGTCTAGAACACCCAGTGGCTGACCTGTGTTGGGAATGATTGCAGAGACGACAGAGATCAAAGCAAAGTGTGTTATCAGTATAGCTTTCTCATCAATTACGGTGTACTTTGCATGTTCTTTTGGGTGGTTTTTGGAAGCAAGCATGCCATGCACTTGGCATTTGATGGTTGTCTGTTACATTTACGAGAATCATATTCCATTTCAACTCCAGCATTGTGTATTCTGCCCAAACCAGACCTGGATCTGCAAATGTGCCCAAGCCCACAAGACGGGCAGCTGCTTCCATACAGCTTAGCTATCCCAAAGGTGTGCATACCTTTTCCAATGTGACCACAGAGTGCTTACTTCAGCCATTGGTGCTGCTAAATCCATCGCTAGGCTGGGACCAATAAACTCTGCCTGACATTCACAGTGGGTATGACCTCAAAAAATTACTAAAGCAGAAAAAATCTTTCCTAAGTGACTACCTATCATCCAGATTAAAAAAAAAATAATTAAAAGGCCTGTGGCAGGAAGCAAAATTTTCTTAAGCTGCTAGAGGGCAGCAGGTGTCCCCCAGGAAGGCATAAAGTAGCCTATAAGGTGAAAATTTACCTTTCCTTTCTTTCTTGAAATGCAAAGGAAAGTGAGGATGGTCAGCCTCTAAATGCTGCAGATAAAAGGACTGATTCAGTTCACCAATTAATAACTGACATTAACAAAGCTGCTTAATTTTAATTTGCTTTCTTAATTAAAAACCCAACAGGCTGAGCCAGGTGTTTGCATGCCCCAGTCAACAGGCCTGTGAAGGACCACTGCATCTGCCTGTTCATGGTACCTGCTGCTGGCTATACATTCAACATAAACTGCTGAGGAAAGGAAGAGGCACTCAGTAGCAGTGCTGTCCGAGAGACAGAGCCTGTTTAACTTGCAGTGCCTCATTTGGTCCAGGTTTTCTTCTGACTTCTGAACTAAATACTCTCCTGAGTGCCAAGCGTATACCCACAGAAACCTCAACCACAAGCCTCATCCCCCAATAATCAAATAAGCAGCACAGACATCTGCTTTACAAAGAAAAGAAGCTTCATCTAACACAAAGAGCTCCTCCTCCTCCGCAGCTTTTAAGGACTGGTATTAGTCACATACAAACACACCTCTTTTGTATCTTTCCTCTGATGCTTCAGCCTGCTTCAAAGCACTTTCTTCCGCTATGGTAACGTAGGCATTAAGAAACTTGGTGCTTTTGATGAGGGACAGGCACCGCTGGCAGAGCTCCGTGGGAGTGACACGTCCTTCCTTCAGCGCTACAGACACCTGAAAGCGTTACCAAAAACAGTCGGGAAGAAATTAAACCCTCCAACGCTACCTTTGAAGTGTCAATGAGCCAGGCATTACTTTATTCTGGCCAGAGATACGTAGTGAATCATCTCAGCCACATACGGCCCTTTCAAGACTTTCCCCATATTTAAACATTTTAGCAAAAAAAAAAAAAATCATTGGTTCTGTTACACAATTTTTTTTTTATTTAAATAGAATTCTATCCCTTATCTGCTGTAATGTCTTTGTTAGTCCCCTCTATATCTTCTGGTTACTCCAACACGTCTGTGAAGGTCGATACATGTAAGATCCCAGATGTATAACCTTCAACCTTTGCTTATTGAAGCTTATCAGAGCTAGTCCAGAGAAACCCAAACCTTCGGTGATTTAAAAACCAAACCGACAATAGTCTGTACGGGGAAAAAAAAAAACCCTAACTAAATTTTTAGGAAGGTTATAAGACTTCCTGGACNGCCGCCATGCCCAGCTGGGTCATAGACCGGTACGGCAGCAACGAGGTGCTGCGCTTCACCAGGGACATGATGTTCCCCATCATACACTTCCCGAACGAGGTCATCATTAGGGTTCACGCTGCGAGCCTGAACCCCATCGACCTCAGCATGAGAAGTAAGTGCCGAGCCCGAGCGGCCGCAGCCGCGGCCGGGCTGGCAGGGGCTGTGCTGGGGCTGCGGCTTCCACGTGTCTTCCAGAGTCGGAGCCGGGCACCGTCCTGCCCCGGCACTCGCCGTCCTGCCCCGGCACTCGCCGTCCTGCCCCGGCACTCGCCGTCCTGCCCCGGCACTCACTCACCGTCTGGGCCGTGCCCGGGGGCTGCCTCAGAGTACGTGCTGCCCTGAGCCCCCTGGGAAAACGCCGCCTCTTAGAACCGTAACTTGTCGGGTTCTCACAGGGAAGAACGGTANGGAGCCCGCGGGAAGTGTTCCCAAGGGACCTGGTGTAGCTGAATCCCCGCCCTTCGGGAAGCAGGGCCGCAAGGGGATCTCGGTCATACTGCGAGCCCGCCTCGCTCCGCGGCCCCCCTCACCTGGCGGAGAGAGGCGCGCAACATGACCGCCCGCGTCCCGCCGCCGCCTCCTCCTCCTCNGCCGTCCTGCCCCGGCACTCGCCGTCCTGCCCCGGCACTCACTCACCGTCTGGGCCGTGCCCGGGGGCTGCCTCAGAGCACGTGCTGCCTTGAGCCCCCTGGGAAAACGCCGCCTCTTAGAACCGTAACTTGTCGGGTTCTCACAGGGAAGAACGGTACAAAAAAGTTCTTTTCAAGTTCCTAGGGAAGAGTGGTACAAAAAGCCATTGACGAGAGCGCGTGTGTTGCGGGGTTAGGACTTTGCTCGAGCGAGCAGCTGCGGCTCACAAGCCATTGCCTGTCAGAAGCAGAACCAGGGTGGGGTTTTCCCTCCCGGCCTCTTCCCCCTGTCCACACCAACTGGGTGCTGCTGCTCTCTTGGCCGGGAGACTCGCCCATCCAAGGAGCAGCGTTCCCCCCGAGAAGTGCCGGGTTTTCCCATCTCTTTGAGTTGGTGCGAATCTGGCACGCGTCACCCAATACGAACCGTGCCGTTCATTGCCATGCTAGTCCTGAATTTGGCATCTGGGTACCTGCTGGCGTCTCGGCCAGGAAATGTGTCTTTTGCTGTCCAGCTCTTTGTATTTGAAACATTTAGTAAGACTTTTTTCCTCAGTTTTAAGGTTTAAAACAGGAGTAGAAAGTTATGGTAGCAGAATACCTTACATTTCGTGTTGAGAAGTGATGTTGCATATCAAATCAGATGCAGTAGAATGTGAAAATATATCTACAGGAAGCCTGCTGACAGAGCTCTAATCTGTGTTTTAATTTAATGAGTGAGTTTTAAAAAATCTTTGTATATAGTTGGTGCTTTGATTATGGGGCATCTTCGGTCTGAGGATTCCTGCTAAATGACCCACTTGAACTGCTGGGCTGCAGATAGTATTTTCAATCAGTTGTAAAAGTGTTTGGAAGAAACTGTTTTCGTCCTGCTCTCAAGCTGCCGGCTTTTGTGTCTGTTTCTTTTCAGTATTAAGATGCTTTCTAGCATGATAGGGCACCTTGGCAGGCTTGTCCAAACACTTGAATGGCATACACGTGTGGAGGCAGACTTTTTTAGACTGACCACAGTTATTAGATGGGTAATTCTGAGACTTCAAAGCATTTTTCTATTGCTTACTGAGTAGAAGTTTAGGTTACTCGTCGTAGGAGATGCGCTGTAATATTTTTACAGTGACGTTCGTGTTGCTTTTTACAGTAATTCATTTGCAAAGACAGATGGAATGCTTGGAGTTGTTTTGGATTTGAAGCTACGTGATGCTGTTGGAAAAAGGACCATTTCCAGCATTTCAAATGGACTTAGAATTTCCAAGTGTTATCACATATTAAATGCTTTCATAATGGAGAGCCATTTCATGGGTAAACAAGCTAGAATGAGATTTGTTCTTTGTTTGTAAAATCTGTAAAAGTATAAAATAGTGCAGATTTTTTGAATGTTTCAATTGTAACAAAATTGTGGCGCAGTTTGTACAGACAAAGCTTTCTAACTGGAATTGTCCAGTGAACAAATGAAAACTCAATATGGTATGTTGTGATTAATTTCGTGTTTTGCAGGTGGTTATGGTGCAACCGCATTAAATATGAAGCGGGATCCCCTGAAATTCAAAATTCAGGAGACTGAATTTCCACTAACGCTTGGTCGAGATGTCTCTGGTGTTGTTATGGAATGTGGAGTGAATGTGTCTTACTTCAAACCTGGAGATGAGGTGATACCACCAATCTCTTTTTTTCTAGCGTGTATAATTAAAACATACTGTGAGATGTTCAACTTTTATTTTGCTCTTAATTTTTTTTTCTTAACGTTGTTGCACTCTTAATGTGATCTATCTGACAGTAAATTCCTTTTGACTTTTAGTTTTTGATCCATTTCAGTGGTACCAAGAGATTTATTTATTTATTTATTAGTGCACACTCAAAATGTTCCTTCATTTTTGACTGAAGACAGAAATCTAAAGGGAGGGATTAGTTGGGTTCTTTATGAGTAATTTAGGTTAGGAAATTTGGCTTAACCCAAGAACCACTTCATGGGTCCTGGCATAAGTACTGATACTGTTTGCTTTCACCTTCACCAGTTGCTTTCACTTTTCACCAGTTTCAGCATATCAAATTCTGATTCTGTGCCACTCCCACCCCTCTTATCTGGGCTTTCTTGGCATGGGAATAGTTTGGGGGCTTTGAAAAATATGTCTTATACACAGTGCAATGATACTATTTATTTACGTAGCCCTGCAGTCCTTCATTTCGTCAGTTTTGTGAAGTTTTTTATGTAAAGTAAGCTAAAATTGGTTTCCGATAAACAATGGAGACATTCCACAAGTTGGAGAAAAGATTTCTTTAAGGAAGGAAGCTTTTCTGCGTACATACAATCATGTGCAAAGTTACAAAAATTGATAGTTGTTTTCTGTTTGGTTTTAGGTGTGGGCAGCAATTCCTCCATGGAAACAGGGCACTCTGTCTGAGTTTGTGGTAGCTAGTGGAAACGAGGTAAACTTTCAGAACTGTGGCTAACAGACAAAATCCAAAGGTTGTAAAGAAGAAGGCATTTGTTTTCTTCACTGTATCTAAATAACTGTTTATTTCTTAGTGCTTGGATTCATTTGAAAAAGTGTAATACACAGTCTGCAATTCAGTAAAGCTTAAGTATTTCAGTGTCATATAAGATCTGTTGTGCGACTTAGATATGATTTTATTCCAGGTGTCTTTTAAGCCAAAGTGTCTGAGTCACATAGAAGCTGCTGCCTTACCATATGTTGGTCTCACTACATGGTCTGCACTTAACAAAGTGGGAGGACTGAACCAAAGTAATTGTAGTGGAAAAAGGTAAGGAACTAGTGCTAAAACCTAAAGTTTTTCATTTTATATTGACGGACGTGCTTCTAAGACGTGTCCAGCAGTGGTGAAGACTGTTATGCTGTGACATTCGTAAAGACCTGAAGATGCTGGTTCAATCTACACAGCTGCCAAGAGAGGTTTCTTTAAGGGAGGCTCAGATGAGTGAGACTGAAGTGTGTACAGAGTCACTTGCTGCTCGTTTTCTCTATGTAGTGATTACACAGAAATAGAAGATGCTCAGAGAAGTTGTGGATGCCCCGTCCCTGGAAGTGTTTAAGGCCAGGTTGGATGGAGCTCTGGGCAAAGTCTAGTGAAAGGTGTCCACAGCTGAGGGTTCAGAACTAGGTGATCTTTGAGGTCCCTTCCAACCCAGGCCACTCTATGATTCTGTGACAATCCAATGTATATCTAATGTACGGACTATACAGAGAATTTAAGGATGTTATCTCTAGAGATTTATAGGAACTTTGCCTTTCTGCCTGTTAGGACAGTTAGACAAATGTAATATTGTCTCAGTTATTTGAGCAACTCAAAAAAAGCCCTCTCAAGCACAGTGGTGAGGTTCACTCACTTCCTACATGCATGGGCCATTTAGAACAGACTGGCTTTCCAGCATTTTAGAGGAAAATGAGCAGGTGATCAAGTCTCGTTTGACCTGCAGGACAGAACTTTGATGAGGTCAGGAATGCAGACAAGAAGAGGAGAATGTGCAAGACGAGCAGCCAGTCAAATACAAAAATTGGCTTTGTTTATCAACCTGTTAATCTGACAATGGCAGATGAGGGAAAATGCATTGAAAGATGGGAGCAAATACCATTTTTCTTCCGATAATTGAAATTTGCAGTTATTTTGACCTTGAGCTGGAGTTGAAGAATTATAATTAGTATGCTGCACCAAAAATTTAGGTCATAAAGTAATTATTGGGCAATAAGAGTATACCTGATCTCCTCTTATCTTGACTGATATTTTGTAGCACAACATATTGCAAAGGACACCAGATCTAGTGAAATTCTTCACGCACATCTTTAGAAGATAATCAGTTGAGTGGTTGTTCATACCTCACAGTAAATTTCCTCATGAAAATATTGAGCGTTTGTTTGTTCTGAATATCAACAATGTTTTGAGAAGTTGAAATTGCAAAATTTAAAGGAATTTCAAACAGATGTTATTGAAATTAACTTCCAACTAGTACTAAAATTCTAGATAACATTGCATTACTTTTTATTTTTCAGTATTTAGACTTCTTTTATTAACTTTCACATGTAAATAGAATTACCCTAAAGATAGGCTAGCCTTGTTTGAAGTTTCTTTCCAAGCTTCAGATAAGTGTTCATATTTATGCTACAAGTAAAATTCAAACTGCATTTATAAAGTGTCTTAATATTTTAAAATTTAATATTTACTTTTATATTTCAAATAAACATTTAATTGCTCTGTCAGCAAAAAAAAAATTTATGTCCTTATAAAATATTATATTTCCTGCCTAGACATTTTGAACTGTAAAACCAGCAGTGAATTACTTATGTGATAGTACTTTTTTCCTCTGAAAAATTTCTTGTAGGAAAATATATAAAATGCATTGAAGGGACTGTGCAAAATTATATTCCATGAACTCTCAAGATACTAATTTAAAAATACAGGAATTTATATGATGTTTCTTAATTTCTTTAAATGTTATATTTGGTAAGCAGTTACCTATATATGTGATTTTATGTCGGTCTTTTTTCTCCTGTAGGTGTATATAAATAGCTATGTAGAAGGTTGTATGTACACACAAGTGTGTGTCTTATTTTGGCAGAACAGCTCTATTCCTTGATGAAAGCTACTTCACTGATACTTTATTGTACTGTTAAGACATCTTAAAAACAGCGAGATTTTTCTATTGCTGTGTATTGTTTTCTTTGCCTCTTTTAAAGTGGAAGGCTGGGCTAACCAGAAATACATGCTAACAGTCCAACATCTGACTGCATTGATCTGACAGGAATATCTGCTGTATCTGCACACACTTTCACAGATTTTGTTTTTACAAATTACCTGGTGTGCTCACGTTGTTTATGAAGCCTCCTGCTTCACTATAGCTCTAGTCATTTCTCCATAACCTTTATTCTCTACCACCGTAATTAATGTCAGTATTCTCATACTGGTTAAAAGTGAATGTTCTTACTATCTTAAATGTTCAAAATGACTCTGTTGTGTTGAAGTTCTCTGTGGCTACCTGGAGAGCTTCTGACCACACCATGGTTTCAAGCAGGGCCCAGGGAGATGGGCTAAGCTCTCAAATCTCATGGTATGCTTATCTGGATAGATCTGCTGACTCCCTGATCATTTGACCTGCTAGAGCCTCATATGGGGCTTGGTGAATGTTGTGCCTCTGTCAGAAGGGAGGGAAGCCTGGGATGTGAATGTTCCTTTTGTTCTTTTGAGAGAATTGGATCTCTTGAATCTCTGTCCAGGTCAGATGATTTGTTAGTTTGTTCCCTCGTGCACGTACTATATTAATTTACTCCTGAGCTCACCTTTCCAGCAAAACCAGGTAGTTTTTATGATATTTTTTTCTCTTGCCTATGTTTTCCTTAGGCAGTGCAAACAAAACTTTTCCTGCTTTGGCACTTGCTGCCATCTGTGGTCCTTCAGTGATGTCCTACCAGGTCTTGTTCCTTCAAACACTTCCTCACTTGTGTTTTGCTAAACAATGTGTCTTGCTGATGTGTTGAGCTGCGGCACATGGATCTCCTGTGCAGACATACTTTGTCTCTGAAATGAAGAACTTTCTTGAAGTTGCAATGTGTGGAGAGAGTTTTGGTAAATTAGAAGGTTTGATAGAAAGTAGCCCATGTAACTTAGGAACAAACCAAATCTGGAAAGTATTTCTACATGAAGAATCTTGAGGGCTTTTATTGAAGGGGAAATTAAAAGAAAGTCCCCCCCAAGCATCTCCCCAAACTGAAAATGCGACCTTTGAGCAAAATGTGCCTTTTATGAAGACAACTTTTCCCAAAATGTATAGTGGAAGGAATGCCCTTTAAGCAAGAAGTAAAATTGTAAGGGCCATTTGAAAAGGGTTTTTGGAAGGATTTTATTGTGACTCCTTTTTAAGGATAAAGATGGGCTTAACCCAGTATCTTGAGTGTAGCATTCCTGAGCCTCTTCAAGTATAATAAAGTCAAAATATGCGTGTTGCTTCAGGCATCTGTCCTTAGAAGCCTGGTTCTGGGGATAAGTACATTTTGGCAGATTGGAAAGCTACAGGCATTATGGTTTCATTTCTTAATCTGAATTTTGCAGCTTGGATCAGTGAAATGGGAGGGAACAGAATCTGATCAGTTACAAAAGAGGAAGCATTTTAAAATGGATACTGTGACCAGAGCCAAGTCTTTTAGGTTACTTCAAAGAATTTTTGTAAACTGAGACTCCAGATTGTATAGTACAGTTTTGTACTGTAAAAAGCAATTTCCTTCAACATCCAGCACACTGAGATTTAAAACAGGAACATCACCAGCTTCTGAAGATTCTGAAATTTTTCTGGCAAACCGGAGTTGTGAGAAACATGATCCCCAATCCTGTGCCAGGACCTCATCTTGGATCTTTTTTTTTTGTCCTAGAATTAGCAAATGGGTCCAGATTCCAAGCACTGTTTGTAACTTGATCTGCAAGGTTCTTTACTTACCCACTTTCTGATGTTTAGTTACTTAATAAAATATCTGGATGAAATTTTTGAACAGTGATTAGACTGCTAGCAGTAAGGTCCTCACATGAGTAAACTTGAATTAATTTTTTTGTAATTTAGAGTGATGTGTTTAGTTAAAATGTGCTCTCAATTGCTAATTATTTGGTAATATACTCTTTCATTTTTTTTGCTTGTGTGCCAGTTTCCACAACCTGGCATTTACAGTTCTTGTTGCGATGAACTGAACTAGGAAAATTCTACTGCCTTTCTTTCTAAAGAAAAAGACAGATATCTTAAATTAATAGAACTCAGATTTGTTCATGGTGAGGGTACTTCACTGTATTTTTGTTTTTTAGATAAATACTATGCAATACTGGAAAATTATGTCCCATATATTCTGAAGTTCACAGTATCCTTAAATAATGTGATACTAAACAAGTTTTTCTCTTAGATGAGACCAATTTGTGTAAAATGTTGGTGAATCGGATTTTTTTCTTCAGGAGATAAGACAGTGAGGTCTGGGAGACAGAAAGTGCTCTTAACTGACTTTGTCCCAAATGAAACAATTATGTTTGGGAAAGTGAGGACAGGCACAGGGGGTTTTGGGTGGTAAATGTTACTGCCTGACAGCTCCACTGCCTGCATTTAGTGGAAAGCACATATGAGGAAGTATCTTTGGCTGTGCTGAGTTAATGCTTTTGGCACAGGACACATGATCAGCAATGTTAAGTCACATTATTTGCTATCTGAAGAGTTAACCACTCTTGAATAATGTTGAATGACAAATACAATCTTTTGCTTAAAAGAGTTTAGTGTCAGAGATGTATAAGGAGCATTAGAATACATAGTTACTACAGAGTTTATTTAAAGAACTATTTAATATATTTTAATTTTCTCTTACAGAGTATTAATATTAGGAGCTTCAGGAGGAGTTGGTACATTTGCTGTACAGGTAATACAAACCAGCATGCCCAGGATGCATTTTCAAATCATTCAGTATGGAAAAAAAAAATTTAACAGAAGGGAATTGAGAGAAGGAATAGATAAATACCAAGCTACTGATCAATCTGTCTGATCAAGCTGATTCATACTTCCAAAAGTGAAATAGTTTCAGACTTATTGCTTTCCATTTGTTACATTGTATTAGTTTAAAGTAGGAAGCAGGGATTTTCAAAGAAAGGAATTGTGTCTAAGATTG
>WEIV01002824.1:562297-607910 GCA_013390005.1 Calyptomena viridis
AAAATTTGTGATAAGTAAGTGAAAATAAATGTTTGTGTATTAATAGGAGAGAATAAATGAAAATTAAAAAAACACAAAGCAATGCAGTGTATCAAGAAGGCTGGGGGAAGCCAGGAAAAGTTCACGTAGCTGAAATTGTTAGCATTGAGTGAATAGTTTTGAGTAATGCAGATTTTAGATATTTTGAAATTCCAGCCTTTTCTGTTATATACATCTTAATTTTGAGATTGTTTGTGAATAAGAGAGCAATTGGAGAGCTTCTGAAAATTGAGAGGCTTTTTTTCAGGAATAAATGATGAGGGCAGATTTAAATGAAGAAAATTAAAAAGAGCTGATGGTTTAAAGAGATGATGTTACAGTAAGTGAAGCATTTAAGAGCATACCTCCGAAACAGTTACAGATCATATTGATTTGACAGTGGTTTTCCGTATGGTCTGTCTGCATCAACAGAGATTTTTAGTTCTGATGAGTTCATCTTCCTTTGTGAAAGCAAAACAATTCTCAGTCCTTCAGTGGATGAAGAATAAGCAATTTTTTAAAAAATTACTTGGTTTTCATGTGGATAATCTTTGCGGCAAGGAATAGAGATTTGCAAAATCTCATCTCTGAGGAAGAGTTCTTTTAACCTTTTCTAATGGGGAGGAGGAGAGGATTTGATGAGCTGGTAGTTCAAGGAAGGAGAATAATTTTCCTTTTGTAATTTGCCTGCACATCAGCTCAGTTCTGGGAATTAGAAAACTATTTTCAGTTTATGAGCTGCTTTCTCTGCCTTGCAGCTGGACATCTTGCAAAGAGACTGAGGGGCTGGGAGGCTCCTGCAACAGTAGTGGGCATGGAGGTCATCAAGTATTTCCTTGACAAATTTAGAGATACTGGCTACTTTATAAATTGCTGGGAAATCCCTGTTGCGGTTTGAACTGTTCCAGTTAATTATGACCCACTAAGGACTGGCTTAATGTAGGCTCCACCAAATGAGTTGATGAGCACACGCCAGAAGCTGCTGTATCTCTTTCCATGGCAGAATGTTCCTGGTGAATTACGGGGTTCTCATCCTAAGACAACTGAAATCAACAGCCTTTAATTCAGGACCCAGATCTGCTGGCACACTGTTTGCCGAAGCATCGTCACTGAAAGGCTTGTTAGGAATTAACGTGATGTATTTGTTGTCAGTTTTGTGGATTTAACACTGACAGTCTTGGGTTTTGCTGCTTGCCTAATGTTTTCCTCCTAAGGGCATGTCACTTAGTCCTTGGTGAAAATAGACCAAATTCCTGTAACTAAAGTTGGTAGAAAGCCTCTAACTTATAATTGAGCACTTATTTTGCTTTTCATAAAGCCTGATGGAGGAAGGCAGGTTCAGAAGACTCCTAGTAAAGGGGAGCACTAAGTAGGGTGTATGTTCCTGCAGGTCCATGATAAGATAT
This sequence comes from Calyptomena viridis, assembly GCA_013390005.1. Taxonomy (NCBI): domain Eukaryota; kingdom Metazoa; phylum Chordata; class Aves; order Passeriformes; family Eurylaimidae; genus Calyptomena; species Calyptomena viridis. The sequence continues at coordinate 563,722 of WEIV01002824.1, forward strand.
GGGTTAACTTGCAACCTTACAGAAACGAGACATTTTCATTTTAATTCAGTGCTATTTAAATGCAGTGCAAGTGTGTATGCCGTGTTTCTGGTGGCTTAGTCCTCTTTCCTTCAGAGCCTAGTTGCATCAGATGGGCTGATGGGTGAAAGTTGTTTTTGCAGAAGGCTAAAAGGCAAATAGTCTCCAATCATGAAATTAATAGATCATTCTCTGTGATGTTGCTTTCTAGATAAATGTTCCAGCACAGGCACCCATAGGAAAAACAACTGCATGCCTATATTAATTTAATTTGTGAGGAGTGTTGGTTATACATTTTGCTGAAGACATTAGATGCTTTGGACTTAGCACCTGCTGTTGTGGTTTGGAGGATAGATGCTGACTGTTCTTTGGCCGTGCTGCTGTCTTCTTGTACAATGTTGAACAAATCAAATAACCTTTTGCTACCATAATTTCTCGATCAACTATTGAGTGCTAGTGCCCTTTATCCACTTTTCATGATTTGCTCAGAGATACCCTGATAAAATGTGGAATTCAGTTGTTTTTTGTTGCTGGTCCTTGCTATTTAGGAAGTAAATAACACAAATGGATACAGTCATCCACTTTGATGACTCACATGGGTTTTGAGAGTTGTTTGGATGGCTGTGATTTAAGATGGCTTATGTTCTTCCTGCTAGCATATGTTATCACAACTTCTGGACTCTGTATCCTAACCTATGTGTATTGACTTGCTTCCAAGTCATTTTGTTACAGTTCTGCAAGTGACTTTTTCCCTGGCTCTTGTTGCACAATTGTTGCTATTTCTCTCATCTGTATGAATATTGAAGAATGAATTTAACATTGAGTCCTTGAATGTTCTCCAAACCTGGCATCTCTAAATGTGGCCGCCTCTGCAGTAATTCCAGTCTTTATGGCTGTGCTAAGGTATCTTAAGGTACCTGAGGTGACTTGCCCTTGGGTGGTGCCCGCTTTACTCTCTTTTAGAAAAGACACTAGGTGCCTAAATATAGAGATTCTACACTTAAACGTCTAAATTAGCTAGAGATTAGTCCTTCTCCCCACTCTCTTTAGTCACTCACACTTGTTTTGATGACCATCTTTCTCCATGCCAGATTGCAAAGCTTGCACCTTTTTTTTTTTTTTAATTTTGTGTTTTCTTGTTGCAAGTGCATTTGCTTGCCAGTTTGGTTGGCTAGAGCCCAGAGATGCTGATCAAGGACAGGTTGCCAAAAGCTCTGTTCAGCCCTTTCTCTTCCAGAAAGGACTTCTATCTGCATTTTGTCACAGCCACCAAAAAAAAAAATCCCACTGTGATTTTTATTAAAACATATCTGCCCCAGTTCCTCCAGGACATGGTAGCTTGCTTATGTTCTTTATGAAAGTGCTGTGTGGTTACATCGTAAAGTGTCTGTGAAGAGCACTAATGGAAATTTTCCATACTGTGGGGAGACAGGGCTTGAATATGTAAATTCACATACACAACAGTGAGGTCTAGAACAGCTTCGTCATCTACCAGGTATTTAATCAAATGTGTTCCCTCAACCTAATGTAATTTTATACTCTGCAGAAAGTCAGTCCTGGTGTTGTGAGCTCTAGTCCCCTAGTGTAGGAGGGAATTGTATCTAGCACAGTGTTGGAGTGTGGGGTTAACAAGGCAGCTCTTGTCTGTCGTGAATTTAATTTGCTGACATCTGGGGAGATGTAGATGATGCAACTGTTCTTATAATCTCTATATATTATATGCTTTCATATGTAAGTATGTATTTTTACATATACTTATATATAAATGTACAAAAGTTTGTTTTAAGTATATGGTGATGTTGCCCCAGATTGCTTTAATTGCCAGAATGAATATCAGGACAACTACCATGAATGTGACTGACAGGGGATTCCAGAAGGGAGAGTTGCTCTTTTCTTTAGTTAACAGTTTTACAGCATGGTCCAGTAGGTAACTAAACCCAGGATCCTCCTCATGTCTACTGATTTAAGCTTGGGCTAGGCTGGCACACGTTGCAGTTCTGGGCTTGTTCCAGTTTCTTACTGCTCTGCATTGTGTCCTCTGCATTGTAGAAGCTGTTCTGCCAGAGCTAATTAATGAGCTAGAGATTTTTCCATCCTTTTCTACACTCTGACCTGTACTCTGATAGCCTGCTTACCTGGGATTTATCTTCTAGCATTTTAATAATTGTAGATGATACTCCTAAGTTCCTGTGGGCTGCTGTTAAAGAGATTTGATAAGGAAGAAGGTACCTTGGCTTAATAACCAAACAAATTAAACTTGTTAATACAGTTGTTGGTAAGATGGCTGTGGGAGTAGACCCTGGGACACTTGCCTTCCATTCATGTTTCTTAACCACTGCAGCACCATTTTCCTTATGAGTGGATCATTGGATCATTTTTACTTCTATTAGGCACTTGGGACAGAAATGTCATGTACCTGATGTCCTTTAATGTGCTCTTGGATGATAGTGCATATTCTCTGAAATACAAGTTAATAAAAGAACGTAGCAAGGAAGAAGTTTTTTACAGAACATTGAAGGACAGGCCTCTGAGCAACCTGGCCTAGTGGAAGGTGTCCCTGCCCATGGGAGGGGGGTTGGACTGGATGGCCTTTAAAGGTCCTTTCCAACCCAAACCATTCTCTGATTCTGTGCTAGTACCGTGCAGTTGCAAAGCTACTCATACAACATGTGACCAGAGCCAGCTGTTCCAGAAGGTAAGAACTGTAATCTTTGTGTTCAGTGGGGGCTGACCCTGGAACTACTGTTGCAAGCAATATCAAGCTCAGCGTACATTGTTGCATGCCATTTTAAGGGGAAGGAAGGAAGGATGAAGAAAGGGGTGAGATTAAGACTCAATGAGCATGAAACTGGAGTACAGCAGAGAAGATGCTTAGCTTAAGGGAAGAAATTACAGAAACAGCGGTGTCCCAAAAAAGCATTTTTTCCATGGGATGGCAATAAAGTAACAAATAGATAACTAATTGTTTAGTTCCACGACGAGGACTGTTCTTCTTAAGGATTTCTGTTCAAGATTCTTGTTGACATTGGTAGGAGACTCACTGAAGGCCGCACACTATCAAACTCTGCATTTGTGCTCGTACACCGTATTTGGCACAATAGGAATTTCTGGAGGAAGACAGATTTTATCTTTTAACTCAGCTAGTCAAAACAGCAAGCAGATCTTTTCCATTATGGCAAGCCTTCAAGAGGATTTTGATGTCTGGCGGAGCACATCACAGCCTTTGTTCTGTGCACATGCATGTATCTTTCCCAAGACGTGGTGTACAGGAGCCCTGGGCAGCCTCACCAAGGCCTAGGTAGGATGTGTGCCACGGGAAGCAGCAGCTGGGAGGGAAGCACTCCCCAAGCAGGGCTGCCCGGCAGCTGACACGGCTATCCTTTGCAGACCTGGGGGAGAGCCAGTGCTCTGTCATTGTCCTTTGAGTGAGGGCGCTTTTTTGTTTCGCGCTTTGAACTAGGCTCGCTCTCAGTTCGTCTCTCTCGAGATTTTCGAGGCTCTTGCTCTCCCTCCAGCGGCAGGAAGCAGCTCCACACTCACTGGAGTGACTTGTTGCTACTATGAGGGTCAAATCCATCTTCATTCCTGTCATATTTTTTCATTTGTCCCCCCTTCATAAATTCAGACTCTGTCCTTGCTACTACAGAAACTGGGATTTCCAAGGGTGGGCCTGAATTTGGCATTGGTGGGAGTGTATTCCCGCTGACCAGTCAACTCTGTCAGTCCCTGCTCACTGCCTGCTGTGTTCAGAGCCAGAAATGGCTGGGATACCACCTCTTTGCTGTATGTAGGATAGCCTTAATCAGCACCAGCAATTACTCTTTTTCCAAATACATTAGTTCATTTCAAGAGACCTGAGATTCATTTCTATAGTATGTCCTGTGTTGGAGAGAATGAAGAGGAGGAAAATACCTTTCAGACCCAATCTGTTTTCAGATAAACATTTCAATGTGGGCATGTGTAATCCTTTCTCTCCCAGACTTTAGTTTAATCCCTTTTCCCTGAACAAATAGGTGTCCTCTGGCAAGGAACTGATGCGTGGCTGTAAATAGGCAGTGTTTTTATTATCCAGTTAATCTCCATTTATTATCACACATTCAACAAACAGCAGACGCTCCCCTACTTGTTTGTCTGTTCACAGGAAGAAATTTTATCTTAGTCAGTGGATTATGGTAAAGGCTGAGTGAATCACTGTGCTGCAACACGGTCAGCCCTTTCAGGGTTATTCAAACAATGGGACTGACCAGCCAGCCAGATAAAATGTTTAATGCTCTAGATTGTCAGGATCATCAATTTAGTATTCATGTCTCTCTATAGCACTGCCTAAAGCCAGCATTTAAATGGAGCTAGAGGTTACATCAATGTAGCAGATGGGCTTTGAGCATGTGGTGGCTGCAATACACATGGTGTTTTGAACTGTGAGGCTGAATTCAGGGTTCCTCTGAATCACTGTGTCACCACTTTTCAAATGTGATACTTTGAACTTTACCCAACAGGCTGAGGATGCAACATACCTCTTTCTGTCAGGGTTATTAGGTGCAACCTAGAATAAGTGAGTGCAGGTAGCAGAACAGTGAAGTGTCTTGTTCATGTTTTCTCAGTTGCTGTACATGTCTGAAATTAACTTCTGCCTTTCCCTGGAATCCCTTGTGCCTCACATTACTTGTGCTGCTGCACTGCTTTCTTCTCCAAATACCTTTCCCCTCCTCCCAGCCTCTTGTCAGGGTCATCTGTGTCCATGCTCCAGCAGGCTGAGTTTCTGTATCTTCTTTTTAATTGAAGCACAGCTTTGTGTGCAACTGCCGTTAACAGTAAGTACTGTACAAGTGCTGCACTTGTGCTTGGCTCAACAAGGTTCCTGAATTGTTTTTCCCCGAGCTTCTGCTATGAAAGCAAGGGTTGGTCTTCCTCAAAACAGTCACTACTGAGCAGCAGCACGTCCCTCGTGCTGATAGTCACAGCAGCTGCAGCTGCACTCAGATGCGCAATTTACCCAAAGCCATTGTCTAATCCAGTGTTTTTGCTGCCCTGGGTCCATGTCCCTGACTTTGCTGATGTCTGAGACAACACTTCCATTCTGTGCTAGATGCTGACCAGACATGAGTTTGTCTTGAACATGATCATTTATACTGCACATTTCTTCCTCAGCTGCAGTATCTTTGTGGCTCCTCTACCATGTGTTACTACTCACTTTGCGAGAGGCTGGTTTACAGAGACTGTCCTGGCAGAACAAGAGGAAGAAATTACCCAGCCTTGTACCCTGCTGCATGCATGTTTGAGGCACTTAATGAATATATTTATTTGCACAGTTGCTCTCATAGTGATTTGGCTGCTAATTCTGATGTATTCCTTGGAGGGGGTTCACTCATTCCTTTTTTTCTGCCATGTAAAGTTTAATGCTATGGCTAAGCTTGCCTTGAGAAAGTAAAAAGGAAAATCTAGTTATAAGATTAGGAGATACTGCAGTGTAATAGTTAGACTACTGATGTCTTGGATTACTGTTATCATAAGCAAAATCAATAGTAATTTTAGCATAAGGAGTGGATATCAAGGTAAGGCATGATCTGAATAAAACTGAGTGGAAAGGAACTCCATGAGCATGGACAGTATCTGATTGCATTTGTTGTGCTGCTGCTTGGAGAATGTGTGTATATGAAAACCTTTCCTTGGTAGTGCTGCACACTCACAGTCTAAGCAGTGTGTCTGAATGTATACCCTTTGCCTTCTGGTAAAAGCTAGCAAATGTTTTGAAAGACAGCACTGTTCTAATGCTGGCAAATTGTTTGGGTCCTTATTGCTATCGTATTCCTTTTCCATCTAATAGGATGCATGTCCTGCCAGGACAAGGAAGTTACCAGTTTTGGAGTATTCAACAAGAAAATGTGCATGGTCGTAGCTGTGAGGAAAATGCCAGAAGATATTTTTTCTCTAACACCAATAACAAGGATCTTTTTCTAGTACCGTAAATAGTATGTTTGTATCTTTGGTACTTCACATCTTCATCACTGCAAAGACTAGCTGCAGACTCATCTATTGTTCATGTTTTCTGCTGATAAGAGGATTTTAGGATCAGTTCATCAGTTCAAGAACAGGCACTGGGCTGGTGTTAGGGGATCCAAGGCAAAGGACCAACCTCAGGGTAGGCTGGATCATTGGTAGGAGGTACTTTTGTACACAGATCTTATTTTGTCCTTTGGAAGGCTGACTCAGAACTTGATAGTAGGAAAAAACTTCTTCTCTTGGACCAGCAGTGACAAATATTTTTTTCAGAAGACCAGGGAGTTACTCTACCTCTGTCGGTATGATGTCATGGACCTCTGTCACTATGATGTCTAAAGAAAATGCTCATAGGCTTTCCAGGCTCCTTAGTTAATAATGGGGACAGTGAATAAGTAGCTTCACTGTCTTTGTTAGAAATGTGTCTAAAACAATCCAGGAGGCCACTCTACAAAATTAATGCCAAAATAGCAGTTGGTGTAAGCTGGGCTTAATGATGTATGCCTACTGGAATACAGAGTGGCTGAATTTTCAAGTGTAGCTAAATGATTCAGCAACAAATGTTTGTGGACTTTTTTTGTACTTCATTTGTGATCTCTTAAGGGTGCTGACATAGATAGGCACCAGATTTACAGGTATCTTGGAAATACCTGACCTTGTGAGAATTCTTGGGTTTAACAAGAAAAGCAGTAGAGAAATAGGAGAAAAAAAATGTTCTTTTTGTCAGTATATCATTGTGGACAACAAAAAGTTAAACCACAGCGTCAACTTTTGAAGGGACTTAAAGAGCCTTGCATGGTGACTTTAGTGGTAGAGTCCCAGATAAGAGCTCCGAACTGTGCTAGTAGAGGTACTTTGAAACTTTGGCAAAGAGCAGCAGAAAGCTGCCTGCATGCAGAGAGATCCTTGGAAAATGTTAAAAGCTAGTGACTACAATATTTGGCAATTTCTGCCCTAAATACTTTCAAGAAACCTCCCCACTTTCTTCACAGAGCTTTGAAGTGTGAGGGCGATACATTATTTTATTCCTAATACAGTGACACTTTTTCTTTATTCTGTAGATTCAACCAGTTATTGATGAAGTCTTCTCTTTTTCTGAAGTTCCAAAGGCCTTTCTGAAATTGGAAGGAGGACATGCACGTGGAAAAACAGTGATCAATGTAATTAGTAGACAATAAAGTATCTCTAATAATTTTTCTGCCTGCAGTCAGTCTTTGAACATTAATTGGGATGTAGCAACTGTTTCTTCTTTAAAAGCTTGTACAGGATGCATAATTTATAAAAGTCTTGTTTCAGAAAAGCCTCTGATTTCTTCATACAGTGCCTGTTAATATGCAGACAAGACATACAAGTGTCCCTTAGGCATTTCTACATGAAAACCATGTTAAGAATGTAGTTGTGAGTTTTGCAGAACACCCCTCACTCTTGGGATAAGAGGAACAGTCTGCAGCATTTTTGTATTGTAGCTCTTAGAGCTTTTATTTTCCAGATGTTTTAGCTAAGTCTTGAAATGGTGAGGCACACTCCTATCTAATTGTCCATATGAAACCTTTTTTTATTATATATTAAATCTAGTTCATTCTTAGAACTGAGTGGTCACATCACAGTCTAAAGACTGATGCTTTAATCTTGATATAGCAACTCTCTCACGGCATAACTAATCTAAATAGAAGCATGGAAAAAAAATCAGTCTGTAACCGATAATTATTCTAACTGCCCAGCTCCTGGCTCATATTCAGCTGACTGCAGTGCTTATGCAGGTAGGCTAGACATGATTTTGTCAGTAGTCAGGAGCCCCTGTTCCCATCATGGCCTGTCACTGCTGATGGGGGTGAAGTGCTTGAGTGAGTGTGTCTGATGGGCTGTTTTTAAACTTGCTGTATTGCCAGAGATGGGCTCTGGAGTAACTTCCCCTGCAGTTACGCAGGTAGATTGAAGGAAAGTGGCAACCTCTTAATTGAGAGCTGCATACTTACTGTGGTGTGGCTGTGGTGGTGGACAAACCATGTTATGCAATGCTTCCACGGGGGAGCAAAAGTGGCAGCTGTGTGAACTGTGGCCCTGTGCACAAATGGCACTGAACATGTGCTTGTATAGAAGAATCATCCATTCCTCAAGAACCTGCAGCTATTCTACACCACGTATTCACTCCTCAGTAGCTGGCTGTTGCAGAGGAATTATGGACAGAAACAGGCACAAGATGGAAGCAAAACTAACCGTAAAATGTCAGCTTTCTTATTCTAAAAATAATTTCAATAATAAAGTTACCTAACTTAAATTTACTTGTAAAATGCTTTATTATATATAGCAAGAGCACATCAACATGACGAAGTTTGGAACCACAACATATTTTCTATGAAGAACTAAAAGCAGCACATCTCAGAGCAACAAAACTTCAGTGTGTCTTTACAAAAGGAGGAATATTAGTAAGGCACTTCCTCTAGAGTGGTAATGGTAAAAGCACCAGTATCCTTTGAGGCAGTATGATAGTAACGAAAAATGTTAATTTTAAACAAACTTACTTATGCAAGACAAAGGTCTGGATGCTCCTAGGAGCAGCTTGTAGTAACACTGGTCTAAGCCAGAACAAAACACAGCAGCATAGTACAAGACTTCGTTTGTATTTACCTTTTTGCCAACATTATTAAGGAAAACTAACATAACCAGGTTCAAAGCAGGGCAACAGAAGGACCTCCTGTATTCATCAGGACATCCTACTTGTCACAAGCTCTTTACTAAACCAGTAACACTTATTTTGAATGGGGACAGCCCTTGAGGCTGGGCACATATCCAGGCTTGTCTGTGTCCCTTAGACTAGAGCAGTCTGACACTTCTGGCTAACCTGGAGCCAGCAGCCTGCCCCAGACATTGCTCTCCATCACCACCAGAAATAGTGGGGAATCTGGCATTCTCCACTGTAAGCCCAACAGGCAGTGGCTAAAAATCTCAGTAACCACAGTGCTTATGTGCTGTTGCTGTCATCTTTAGTCATACTTTCCCTCAGAATTCTAGTTTATGATCTGGGAGTTCAGGAAGACTATACTTACTGAAACTATTTTAAAAGGTACAAATCTGACTTGGCAGAGAAGAAAAATATGCGTAACTCAAAAAGTTAGGCAGCGTAGAAAATAGGCAAATTCTTCACATTCCAATGCATCCTTTTGCTACCCCTTTTTCTAATAAACATCTACTCCTTTACGTTGTCTACACTTGAGAAAACCTAGATTTTTTTTTCTTAATTTAGGAGTTACTATATTAGCATACTAACTATACTTGAACCCACATGTTAAAAATTCTTTGGATGTGCTATGCTATTAATCTTTAAACTTTCAGTAAACATTAGTTTGTTCCAGTGAAACAAATATATTAATTTCCCATAATGAGTATTTCTCTGTACTACAGCCCATAGGTCCATACACACTTGCACTCCTGTCCTTTATAAAATAAGCTTTAATATTTTTAGCCCTTCTCTCAGTTAAAAAAAATCTTTTAAAAATAATTTAAAGTTGCACGTATTGCCTATTCTGGGTTAATTACTCACTGACAAAATTTTAACACCATGGGGTCTCTCCCACCTTTAGTTGTTCCATTCTAGTCCAAGGTATACTACCACTCTCTAACAAACACTGAGTTGTGTTGATTTGGGAAAAAAAAAAAAAAAAAAAGGAAAAAAATGTTTAGAGATACTCAAGCTTTTGTAGGGATAATAATCTTGGATGGGGGGGGCGAAATAATTCTATTGCTTTTCCTTTTTAAAATTGTGAAGACAAGACAAAGCTCTCATTGTTGATGCTGTATCCTTCAGAGATGGCAGCTCCAATTCCAGTGTCCAGAGCAGTGGCCAACTGAAACATCATCTTTGCTTCTTTGGGTTTATACAATTAGTGGTTCCCAACACTGCGTCAACTTTTCTTCATTGGCTGTGTTGACAACAACATGATCGCAGTCATACTGTGTGCCGCCTGTAAAGAGACATTTCAAAGAGGATAGATTGTCTTTGAAATAAGAGACAAATACTCTGGGTTTCAGAAAAACTCTAGTAAGAGCTGGTGTAGATAGTTTCTTTTCTCCGCAAGGCACTACAAAGACAGATGTATTTTCATCACTGCCTGCTTTTGGAATTTATTTTGAAACAATTTTTGAATTAATCAGGATTAGTCCTGCCTGATTCTCTCCACTCCCACTTCAGTAATTCAGTTCCTCGGCTTTTTCAGCCTGTGTGGGAAAGGAAGGAAGCACTGCAACACAGCCAACTGTCGGTGCTTTAAGACTGTCACTTCCCCAAAGTCACACTACTTGGTTATTTCCCCCCAAGAGTCATCAGTTTTAACTTCACTCTAAAAGTGATGTATACATGATGACCTAAGTCCTGCTGTTAACAGACAATACACGCATGACCACGTCAGGGACAAGGTCTGCCACTCATCTAGTCTTTGCCATTATAATCCTTTATTTTGACCAGCTGCATGCACAAAATACCACCAAATGTTCAGCTGTTTCCACTGGCAGCTGAACATACCTGAATGCAAAATAGAACTCAGAGGAGCAGAATTTAATTACGTGATGCAATGCCAGACATGTTCCCATAGAGGAGCACCATTAATATGCTGACTTCAGAAACTCAGAAGGAAAGAAACATTCAACTAGAGTTGAAAAGTCAGAATTAACTTTTTTGCCTCAGATCTGGTATGCCCTGTAGAAGTGTAGGACACCTGCATCTCCTGTAGTACAAAACACCTGTAACAGCAGGTAGTATTCCCACTGGAAGCAGCCATCCGAGCCAACCATTTATACAAAGCACCAGGACACTCCCATGGACACTGTCTTCTGTTCTGCACCCCAACTGCCTCAGCCTCCCTGAATGAGCAAGAGACAAGTCTGGCAGCTGAAAGCTTATGGTAAGTAACAGAAATGGATTCTAGCAGACCTCTTAAAGAAATCTACTGCAACATGATTTATCTCCTTGCCACCACCAGGCAATTACTAAAAAGCAGTAAAGATAAACACTTTCAAAATTCTTTAGAAAGAGGGGAAAAAGAAGGGAATACAGATCAAACAGTTCCCCAAAAACCCTAACCGGCTACTACAAAAAAATAACATTGGCTACATAGCTCAGTTATCACTGTGAGTGCAAAAGTTATTTTGTAAGGAGTGTCTGATAGAATGCAAACATGTTAAAATGGAGAAAGATTGGATTTTTTTTCAGTGGATAAAGAGACGGCTTTGATAGGGAGGTGCTCTGGACAAGGCTTTGTGCTATGCCACTATATCCACAAGGTGGCACTGGTAACTACACAGCTGAACAACCGCGTTCATTTGCTGAAGAATTCTTTAACACTCAATTTGTGGTCCAGAATGGATCAGAAGAATTGGCAGAAACAGGTGTTGTTCCTACTAGGTTTTCTCAAATAAAAGCACCTACTCTTTTGTATTTACTGTACCGATCTACCTTTTTTTTTTTTAAAGCTGAGTGCATCTATACTTTCACCACCACACCTATCCATTGTAAAGTTCTTCAATTATGAACACAGAATACATAATTGCTTTTAACATGATTAACTGAAGAAAAGGCAGTGCAATAGTATTTCTGCTTGTTAGGTGCAACTCAAAACTGAATTTAGGAAAAGGTATGCACTCATTGTGACTAAAGGCTCTCCCTTGAACTGGAGTCTTTTTTTGGGTAAGTTTATATCATCACTAGTTTTTTATGGCAGTAAAGAGAATTTGTGACTATTAGTGCCACTGCTGTATTAGGGTCAGACATCAGGTAACCCTTTTCTCGTAGTTCTTATAGTCCTACTTGACTGGGGAAGGTGATTGTCTCACTTTGTTCTGCACTGGTGCGGCCTTGCCTTGAGTCCTGTGTGCAGTTTTGAGTGCTACAATATAAGAAGGATATAAAGCTCTTAGAGAGCATCCAAAGGAGGGCAGCAAAAATGGTGAAGGGCCTGGAGGGGAAGCCATATGAGGAGCAGCTGAGGTCACTTTGCCTGGAGAAGAGGAGACTGAGGGGAGACCTCATTGCAGTTACAACTTCCTTGTGAGGTGAAGAGGAGGAGCAGGCACTGGTCTCTTCTCTGTGGTGACCAGTGACAGGACCCCAGGGAATGGCACGAAGCTGCATCAAGGGAGGTTTAAGTGGGATATCAGGAAAAAGGTTCTTCACTCCGAGGGTGGCTGGCATTAAAACAGGCTCCCCAGGGCAGTGGTCACAGCACCAAGCCTGACAGAGTCCAAGAAGTGTTTGGACAACACTCTCAGAGGCACATGGTGAGATTCTGGGGGTGTCCTGTACAAGGCCAGGATTTGGACAATCCTTGTGAGTTCCTTCCAACTCAGGATATTCTATGATTCTATGAATCGTGTCCTTTATAGTTCTAAAGTGATGACTGTTGACTCTGTTATTTTTCTGGGTTTTTTTTTTCCCCTCACTGATGCAAAATTAATTTTAAAACACCTAAAAAAACCTAACAGCTGTAGAAAATGATTATTCCCCTCACCCCAAAAGGCAGTTATGTAAGAACATCCAATTATGCTAATTCTGCTAATCATTCCATTGCTGCCATTTCAGACCTTCAATGAAGCTAGGAAAACAAAGTTCAGAAACAGTATCTACATGAAGAAATTACGACAAAACTGACTCCACAACACACATCAAGTGCGCAGAGACCTCATGCTTGCAATAAAGGTATAGCCATTAATAAAACAAATGAAAAAACTTTTTACATCTAATCACATCAGTGTACAAGCCTGCCTTTGATTTCCTAATACCCTTTGGCTATTGCATCTACAACTACTATATAAGAAAATTTGGTCTATACAAATTCAAGTTAATGAGAAGTTAGGTTGTTCTTGCTCCAGCATTTTAAATAATCATATTCACATCATCCAAAAATTAAGTAATGATATCTACAGTGAGTGGACACCAAGAATACAAGACAAGCAAGTACTGTGAGTTACTATATTGTATGTAGGAAAAATGAAATTAAGTCCTAGGGCCTGTATAATTCAGGAGGTCAAACTAGTTGATCGGGTCTTTTCTGCTTCTATATTAAAGTAACTAAAGCACCATCCTTAATTTATAGGCACATTTACTGCCTATCCCACTGTAAATACCATGTAATTAAGACCAAATGTAATGAGATAACATTTGCTTACCTTTGACATCTAAAACCAGCTTGGGTTTCATCTTGCTATAAATCCTGCCATCGTGACTAATATGCCAATATTGTTTGTCTTCATTCCGCTCAAATGACAGACCAAGTTTAGAGCCAGGAGTTATAAGATTTCCAACAATTGTCAAGCAGCAATCCTCTGCCATCTGTATCATCAGGAAGGCAAAAGCAATTATTCAAGATGGCCTAACTTCTGGTATCCACTGCTTTTTTTATCAGATAGGAAAGATATCATCAGTTAAGAACAGAAGTTTGGAATTACTTTCCCTCAAGGAATGTATTTTTGCCCTGAACTCAAGACATCTTTCTTTTGTTCTTGCTTCTGCTGAGACTCTCCAATACACAAAAAGATTAAAGTAACCTTGCTGTATTAGATCAAAAGGTACAATTAGCACCTGTCTCTAGCAGTGGCAAATAACAGATACTCTTGTATGCAGTATGTTCCTGGTTCTCTCCAAGCCTACAGCAATTGCAGTTCAGGCTTTTCTGTGTAGACCCGATACCTTTAACGCTTGTTTTCTGTCCCATGTGTGAATTTATCAGTCACCACCCACCAAGATCAGCGTAACCCTTTTACATAACCCTTCTGTGGCAAGTAGTTCCAAATCTCAACCACTACTATTAAAAAAGAAAAAAATAGAAATAATTTGATATGCAACTACTTGTTTTATTTGATGCTCTCCTCACTTCTCCCTTATTTTAAGGGATCTCTTGTCCATGCTGTTTGCAGACACTTCAAGCCTCTGCAGGCTAACAAGTATTAGCTATTTTGTCTCTTTCTTGCATAGTAGTTATTCATCTCCCGTGCACATTTTTTTTCGTTCCATCATTTCTAGTTCTGCAGTAACCTTTTGATATAAAGGATGTACCTGCAAACTATCAAGTGTATGAATTTCATAGTGGACCACAATAATACTTGCTTCTTTGTTCTACACTCTTTTCCTAGTAATTTCTATTACTTTATTTTAAACTCTGCAAATGTCTTCTTGGTTAAACAAAGAACTGGCAAAAATCAAGCTTACTTCAAAAGAGTATTAAGGCTGTATTAGTAGTAAATAGCAGTTAATTATTCTAGATGAACAGTAATTTTCAATAGATCACCATAAGCTGCAGCTTTTAACTGCTGATTGCACTTCTGTGGCAGATTAAGCACCCATCTGCTATTGTTGATATGGCCCTAAATTATTTTTTGGAAGTATTTTTGAAAATGCTACTTCTTGAAAAAGTAGTACTTCTGACTATCATAACCTAGAATTAAAGTACGTCGATTTAGTTCTGCAGTTCTGAAATTCTCATCTGTATCTAAAACATTCTCTAGTGGGACTAGGATGATGCTGAGTTTACACATTTGGTCCACTAGGCCAGTACTTCAGCTCCAAGAAACATGTGAAGAGTGAGGAGACCTGAATTTATATCTGCTATTCATATCTGTTTCTGACAAAATCAGCAGAATGACTTTCGTATCCTGTGTACTGGTCATCCCATGTACTTAAAAACAGCCCTTCCTTGAAAACCTCAGGCATACCTCAAGGCATTATGACTCAGTCAGTGAGATGACCTGAGCTTACAGGAAGAAAAGCAGAAGTTCTTCCAAATGACCTATGTCTGCCTACATGCCTGTACCTACCTGTCCAGGTTTTACTATGTGGTAAAAAACAATTTTTGTTTTGTGCAAAGTATCTTTACTATCATTCAACAGAAAGGTGGCAGAGCTCTGTAAGATTTCAGTCTCTTAAGATCAGTGTTGCCAGCTTGCACTCCATACTAAGTTACCTGACTGCTAAACAGCAAGAGCTCTGTATTTTTTATGCACAGAAAAATTGCTTTATGAGGGACAAAACAGGGACAAAACCCATGAGCATTTATTTAAAGCCATATAAAACCACACTGTCTCAATATGAATACTTTCAGTGACATGTGAGAGGCACCATGAAAAGAGAAATCTTTTGTATGCGATGTTAAAGCTTTTTGCTTACTTTGCATCTTTTTGCTGTCTGTATAAATCCCTTTTACAACTGCGTGTGTCCTGCAAACATGTCCAAACAGTGCCTTAGCTTATTAACAGTAAGATTCTTCCCTCCAGCATAGATGACATAGTTATAAATGGCTCCTTTGAAGTTATACAATCCTATAGAAAGTTCACATGATTCTTTGCAGTCCAGCTATTTAACAGTATTAAAGTAACTCAATTTTCTTTTGGCTGGCATCCCTGCCTAAGACTTCATGCTTAAACATTATATGAACGGCACATACCTCTGCTCACCTCAATGACAATTTGCACGATTAGTTTTATGGACTATGAAAATTACACTTGGAAACTTGCACAGAGGAAAGGAAAAGGGATGAATTTGAAAAATACAGGGATAACCAGAAAACAAATCAAAAGACCCAAAACAAAAAAAAAAAAACCCCAACCCCAAACAAAAAAATACGCAACCCAAAAGAGTAAGGTTTTATCTTTAAGTTTGCCTGAATGAAGAAGAGGATATAACCTACATTATATATAATATAATGTAACCTACATTAACCTACTAATTGACCTACGATGAGGCATGCATAGTTCAAATATTGTCAGGAAAGGTCTGTATTCTACAAGATCTCTCCTGCTTTGACATTTCTGTGATATTTCCACTGTGGAGAAAGAGTGCGTGAACATGGAAGGAGCTCAGGAAGTGCACAACAATGATCTTGTGGTGTTGATTGAACTTCTGAGGCTACTATTCTTTAGAGGAGAATAAACATAACTATAATCTCTCAAAATTTCCATTATATATATATGTAAAAAAAATAAAAATCACACAACTAGTTAGTGTCACCAGCAAAAGCCAGAGTTCAATTAAAACAAAATAAAACCCTGCTAATAACAAACTCCTACAGCAAGATTATACTACAGCTGAAACAGACGATGCCTATAAAATAAATTACAATGATGCAGTAGAGAATTAAATTCAGAAAAGCCTACTATGAGAGAGTTAAAGGGAAAGTGCACATTGAACTTGAACCTTACCCGGCACCTTATGAATCCATCCTGATAAACCCAGATTTGATCATCTGAGTCTGCATCTTCTGCAACCTGTATTCTGAGAAGATTCAGATTATCTAAAGTTCCATTAGACGACATGAATTTTCCTGTTTCCTTGTTTCGAAGCCTGAAGTACACACGTTTCTGCAGAAACAAAAGAAGTCTAACCACAGAGAACATGTCCTGCTCTGGGTTAATACCAAAGCAATTTCTGTCAGTGCTAAACCTGTGCCTCCCTCTCTCTTTCAGAAAGCTTAACTTTTTTTATTTGAGAATTTAATTCAAAAGCCCATAAATGCCTTGGACAAGACAAGCTTTGAGAACTCACCATTCTGCATGGAGAGTTTTAGGCTTTCCTATGCACTGAAATCGGCACACAGGGAAAAGCTAAGCATTTTTAATTCAGAGCAGCAACAACTTCTCTCTGCTAACTCCTTGTGTAGATGCTCTTATCGTTCATTAAGGGTGTACTTGTGCAGTGCTTATTTCACTGGCAGCAAGTATTGCACTGCACATTCATGCTGTGGCCTGCTAATTTACATTTCTGTTAAGACAAGCTCTCAGCAGGGCAGTCAAAATGGATTATTCCTAACTCTGCTTCAGACTACACAAAGACAACGTTATGGCAGCAAGCAAATGCAGTTGGTTGCAGTTCCAAGTAATCTGTGAATCAGAAAAAGTTGTTTCCTCAATAAAATAGGGTTCAGCAGGAACCTCAAATGTTAAAAGGTCCCAGGACTGCTACATCATTGGGCAAAATCACATGTAGAAAACAAAAGGAAAAGGGCACCACAAGAATAAATTTTGCATTAGATTTGCAAATTATTCTGCCAAGTAATAAGCAGGGAGGGACCTTCCCTCCAAAATCACTACTAATTGAAGTATCACCAATTTTCTTGTTGTTTGAAAAATAATGCAGATAGTACAGACAGTATATGCCAGTAACCAGTTTGGGTGCTAATTATGAAACAACTTAAAGTAATTAATATATAGTAGTTATATCCATTATTTGTTAATCTTTAATTGCTTATATGCTGTCTTCTGTACATTGGTTTCAGGTATGCTTAATGAACAGTTTAAGCAGTGTAACTGCAAAGCCGTGTAGCATAATCAAATCATTTTTATTAAGCAAAACTGTGGAGTGATTTCTTTATATAGTCGCCATTACTGAAGCTTGTGACATGCATCAAGGCTATAACACTGCTTTCAACTGTGTAATATCTCCCCAACCCCATCACAAAATATAAATTACTACTTGGTAAGCTCATGTCAAAGCCTACTCACCTGCAGTAAAGGTCTCAGAGAACCTATGTGACGAGAGCCACTCGCTGTATACCAGTCTGGAATTTCATTTGGTGTTAATAACATCTGACGCCCCCTGTAATTACTATGTTCATAAATTATCCATCTGTGAGGAAAAAAATAAGACAGTGTTTTTACTGCCAAATTCTTCTTTGGAATCAATAAATGGGATAAATAGAAATCTGTCCCACAGAGTGGTAGTGTTTAGCTTTGGAAAGTCAATGACCTTCTTTGCAAGAGGACTTAAAAAATAATAAAATCATGTCCTGATTTAGATCTACCACATTAAGGTGAATACACTGGAATTCAAGCTGTAAAGGCTTGTTATTTACAAATTACAAGCTGAATGAAACAAAGCATTTTCTTGGGAGAACCAAACTTTTAAATATCATCTGTTTTCAGGAGGCACTGTGACTGTACATGCTAGATTGCCAAAGGTGCAGAACCAAAAGCTTTGTGTATCTAAGTTTGGCCTGATGCACGTGGGAAGGAACTGCTATGGACACAGACTGGAAACTGCAACAGGGTGAAGTTCTCTCAGGTGTTTTGATTGAGGTTTTATTTCAGAACACCTTTCTTCTTTACAAATACCTGAAAGGCAGGTAGGGAGGAGACAGAGCGCAAGAGTGCACGTACAAAAATTTTGTTTTGCATTCCCTAGCACACATCCAACTACACTTACAATCACACACTGAGTGTAATCTGTCAAAACCAAACTTCTGAATCTTTACTATTGGCACAGACAGTGAATTACAACTAGGCTTCAAGTAGCCTGCAATACAATGCAATCTGTAGAGTTCTCTCACACAGATTTGCTGGGGCTGTCTAACAGCCATGCATTTTTGAATTCATGAACGCTCACTATGCACATTTCCCTGTTACCTGCTTCCTCTGACTGATTTGTCAGCAGACACCTATATCTAGAAGCACATTCTCCATAAGTCTGGTGCTTTTTCACAGCCTAATACATATCTATCCCCAGGTAAGAACATTATAAATGGATGTCTCTTAGCAAAGGAAGAGAAGATGAACTCCCTCCTTCAATAAGGGAGGCTGTAGGGGCAAGGAGACTGTAAAGCCTGTATTTTGACACATTTCAGCAGCTGACACTGCTGTAATGAAATCAGAATTTTCATATCACATTCTATATGTTTTCAGTGATTCACCAGAAAAAAACCCACATATATGCATTGGACATGGAACACACACAATTCACAACACCATTTCCTGGAGTCATGGTAACCATGTTATTGGCAAAGAACTAACTCAATGTTTGAATTTGCATTATGGAAAGTGATATCAACTATATTGTGGTTAGGGTGAAAGACAGTAAAATCTAAAGAGGCTTCAGAATACAGAACACATACTTTTTCTTATAACCTTTGTTTCAAAGTTCAGTTCAATGTACTAAGGAAACCCTTTGACCAGCTTTTCCAGATGGGAAAAATGGTTTGCTCTACAGATCTGGTATTACCTATCCACTTGAGGGCAGTCTTAAGCTTTCCAACACTAGCACATCTCTCTACCACACTCCTTGGAAATTTCAAAAGAATGCATTTAAGCAAAGCAACAGTAATGTGGAGGTATGTGGAGCTATCGATTAAGTCACATTCTTCAAGGTAGGAAGAAAAAAGAACATATGCTTGGGGCAAATTTCTTAGAGGTAGAGGTTAACAACAGGGAAAAAACAAAGAGAAAATTAACAGGTCTGCTAGAACCCTAGAAGATAGCACAGTAGTTTTAAAAATGCTTCCAAACAGCTTTTAAACCTCATCACAGACTAATTTTTATATTATCCTTAAGAGTACATTTAGAGAACACAACTACTTAAAAACAGCTAACAAATTTAACTGCTAAATTTACAACCAGGGGTCTCATCCAATTCCTTAAGTAAAAGGGACTGATACTAATGCCAAAAGGGGCCATATCATGATCTGATTGTAACACTGTGTCCATAACAAGGTTAAAAGATGAATGTAAATACTTGCTAAAACATTTTGAACTCATGACACAGATCACAAACTGACTTGATTTTTTTAACGACTGAGACCTAAACCAAGAGCACAGAATTTGGTTTTAAGGATGCTATACAAGCTGACTTTTATAATGTGGCAGGAGAACAGACATCAGTTTCCTTGTGAGCTTTATTCAAATTAATTTAAACTTCTAGCACAGGACGCCAGTCAGTGAAAACACTGTTGGAACAAGATGTGAAAATGCTTTGTAAGAAGAAACTGCATTAATGCACTACACGTATTATGATATTCTAATTTTACGTGCCTTAGTTCCTACCACCTGTAATGTTTCTGTTTAATAAGTACTCTTTCTAAAGAATCAAAAAGCGATTTTAAACTTACATGCCGCCAAGGACTTGAACTGAAGCTATTCGAGGACTGTATCCCAGGAACTGGAGATTTAAGATTTCTGTACTGAATTCGATTTTCTTTCCTTGGAAACCTGTCTTTTCAAAAAGAGCTATGCAGGGCTCGGACAGCTCCTGTAAAAGGAAGATTAGCACTTTTACAGGACGTTAGAACTCCAGATGATGACTCTGAACATCGTTACTCCACACAGCCCTTTTATTTCAGACGTTTCTTCTTGATTGCTTAAGCCCAGACTCTGAATGTTTTCTGCAATCAATTACTTAAAAGAAATTTAAAAAGTCATAAAAACCTCTTATCCAAAAACACACAAGGGATCTTTTTGCACGGAACATAAAAATTCCTTATTTTAAGGCACACACAAATATCTCTGTGGTTGATTCTTGCATATAATCTTTAAATATGTTTTAAAATACATTTTAATGCCACACCCCTCTTCCATTGCACTAAGCCCCACTCACTGTAGGAATTTTCATCTTAAGACCTGAACACATGGTAAGATAGTATTGATTTCTACAGCTTGATGGCAGCCTTGTTAGCACTGCTTATAACTTACTGCTTTTATTTTTAACTTTTACAGTAGATTACAGCAGCATCTATCTGACTAGACAAAAGCTTCAAGATTCATCCTTATGAGGTGAAATTCATGACAAATAAAAACCATAACATCTGAATCCTCCAAACTGCAGTGGGAAGATGACTCTTTTCCCACTCTGTCAAAATGCTTCTAGTGTCAAAGGGAGTGCATGCCCGCATGAAGCTCCCTGCATCACTGAATCCAATTTAAAGGTCTTCTGGATAACAAACATGGGACTCTTTTCTGTGGAGCAAGGTATCTGTAGTGGACTGGAAATAATCTCTCACAATTAAGGCCTTCCCATGGAAGCTGGAAGGTAGGGTTTGAAATCCCTCAGGGTAAAGTCAATTAAGTCCTGGTGTTACAGTGCACACTCACAGACAGAAATGACACTGCCACTCCCTTTCTCACAAGTCTTCCAGCAACAACTGCATAAAAGCAACGACATAGCCAGAAGAGCTCCTTCCTTCTGGCTTGTGTTCAGCACACTCAAACACATCAACTGGATCAGGAACGCCTGACATGACGCAAAGTCTCGACAAACTCCCTTCTGGCCTCAGGCATGGAAACAGGCCCTCCAAGGCAGAGCTGGCTCCATACATGCTGGCTCCATGCAGCTCATATATGCGTAACTTCCATGGGATTTCATTAGGCAAAACCTCAAATCTACCAATTTCTAAACAGTGCTTAAATTCCTCTTTAATCTTCCTTTAGATGTTCAAGTGCTCAGATGACAGTATTGCATGAGCATCAACCTGAACTGCTGCACAGATAATGGTATCTCACAGCAGCTGACCTATGCTTTCTGATGGTACACATGCTGCTAGGCTGTGGAAAAGGCCAGGAGAGGCCTTTCGGCTTACTCCAAAATCAGAGTATGCTCATCTCCACCACTGAGTGTGAAAAGTTAACACCAGTTAAACTGTCATGCATATCCACAGGTAAAGAACTCAACAGGAACAGTCACACCACAATGATATCCCGGTGTCTCTGACCACTCAGCCCTTTTACAGAACAGCACCTACACTCCAAGACATGCAACTGCTCAGGCAGCAGCCCTTCAGCCATGTACAATGCTTTAGAAATAATTTACTTGCAAAGAAAACAGAGACAAAAGGAAATACTCTGATTTTTTACCCCACCTTCCGCACTGGGCATTCTTTAGATTCAGCAGCAACACTGTTACATAAAGCATTCCCCACAGAGAGAAGTGCAGGGTCAGTTTATGAATTTTTCTTTCAGTACTTCCCATGTACTGCACTGTGTGAAGTTGGTGTTCCTGTATATCTCCATTTAGTTATTCCAGAGAGTTGCTCACTAAAAAAGAAGCACTTTCAACATGGCTGTTCAAGCATAAACCAAATTCACAGTTGTTTTATAGTATGTTCAGGAAAAAGAACACGTATCAAATTGAAGAAGGAAAAATGCTATTTTTCCTATCTGCAGCACAACCATGTGGAATATGCAAACAAGGACAACCAAGCAGAGATAGAGGGGCATAAAAACCCCAAAAGCCATGAGCTTATAAACAAAAGCCCTGTTAACTTTCACTTAGTAGTTTATCAAATATGCCTTTAATTTCCTTTTTTTGTGGTGCCTTTATAAATTGATCCCTGCAAAAGGGAGTTTAACTAGGTAAGTACAGCAATGTGACATTAAAATAACAAAGGCGCTTCTTGTATAGAAAGTCACCATGAGGAAACCATGAGGAAAGTTATAGAAAGGGCAGATGGTGGGGAGGAATTAAGATTGGAATTGTTTTTTTGACAGTGCCAAAGTAAGTCTGACAGGTGAAACCAGAATCTAGAACAATAAGGTTCAAGCTTTTGGAAAATCATCAAAAGTGAACAATATGATCATTTCTGTCTAACTACTCATTCTTTCTATTCTGGTATGCTAGTGAACCACTGAGCAAAGAAACCCATTTTCCTTTTCTTCACAGCTAGGAAGCCTTTGAAGAAGGAAGCTGCAGCACATGATTTGCAGAGAGATGCAGCTCTGTGCTACTGTCTAAAGTGTGATAAACAGTAAGACTAGAACAAGTTTCACAAGGGAAAAGAACTTAAAAGAAGCACAGAACTGGCATTTGGCTGTTTTAAGACAACAGTCTGTCACAAATAATAAATCTTTCGTAAGTAAGCTGATCCCTCCAGCCTGAAACAAGCATTTTAAACCCAAGAACTCCTGACATGTACAGAAGAGCCTATTTTAATTCATGGTGATCACCCACCAAGCTTGGCTGGAAACAATTCTATTGTTTTTAATAGGATCTGTCTACTACACAGCCAAAGAGTTCAGAAAGCAGACATACTTGATGCAGATAGTTTTTTACAGGGTACATCAAAATGCTTGAGACATGAAAGAGGATGACATTTTAATTCTTCTCAGTAAACTGCTACACCACTGACAGATTACCAAAATTACAGTGGAGAGCAATAAAGTTGCCAAATTCAAAGAAGAGAGTCAACAGTGAACTCCTACTTTTTTAAAATGAGTACCATCTCCTCATATTGCCTATATATTCCTGGAATCTCGACCACATTTCGCTAGTCATTACTTTGATCTTAAAAGATACTTGCAGATTCCATAACTGATCTATCCCAGTGATTGATTATAGACTTGAGCAAACACATTCCTCACCACTGAGGAATTACAAAATATGCAAATGTAGTTTAGTTTGTATCCACCACACATAACAACACTGTCTAATTTTACTAAATGGCATTGGGTGTTGCTTTACTTTATCTAGGAAGTGTGCATTATTTTGTGTTTAGCTCAAATTGCATTTCCCTGGTGATAACAATTACATGTATTTCATGCAAAGTTGCTTAGTTACATCTACTTTTTACAAATGCATCAAAAACAAGGTCCACAGTACTTCACACTATCTTACCACTTTCTCAACCTACTCTAATTGGTCTTTCCTACTGGGAAATAGAGTCTGTCTGACCTTCTTGACTCAGGGATGTCTTCCCCTTTGCAAAAACAGCACAGAGGTCAAAACCAACCTGACTGACTGCATCTAGGATCCAAACTGCTACTGGATGGGAAAACAAACAAAAAAACAAAAGGAAAAAAAAACACGTCACCAAAAAAACCCAACCCCCTCCTCTGTTGTCTGTGTGCCCTAGAATTTTAATTGTTGCAAAAAATGCAGGGGTATTTAACCTTTACTTTACAGTAGTTCAAACAGCTTTACTTACAACGTTTATAATCCGTAAAGACTTTAGAAGTGTTTGGGGTGAACAACCCATTGCTGTCAAATCAGGATAGATTCCTTCTTCTAACACATACTGGTTACCAGAGAATTCTTCCTGGTCATACACTATGCAACTGCAGGAAGAAGGAGAAGAAATTGCCTCTTAAGACATCTGTGCAAGTAAAATGCAGAAACATTATTTACGATGTTTTGTCCTGAAAGATTGATGTGCAAACCACAAAGCATTCTTCTCTGTAAGTCCCCATATATGAAACCACCTCAGGTGTTGGAAAACTGATTGCTTTTCTAAAACTTATACTGTCTTAGCAATTTTGTAGTATTCATTCAATATAACTTACCTGCCATCTAAAATTTTTGCAGACTTCACAGCAAATGAATCAATACATTGTGTGTTTTTTTCAAATACTTGGCAGTTTCCCTTGAATTCAGGCTCTGAAAATAACTGGACCTTTAAAAAGTTATAAACATATTTAAAAACAATTAATTCTTCTAGCTTCAGTAACGTCTCTACCACTACTTCTATAATTAGATTAAAACATACTCAAAACACCCAGACTTCCTCTGTTACATTATATTTTTTGTTACCTTTTAGGTGTTGCAATCCTTGTCCAAGACAACAAGGTAACAATGTAAAAATTACTTCTGGCTCCAAATCACCCAGTAACAAACAAAATAATTAGAACAACACTAACGAAGATAGCGACTTGGTCTATCTGCTGAAAAAGATTTTTGAAGTCCTACAGAATGGCCAGAATAGGCATACATTTACCAAATGGCCATAAAAAGTTTTATATTGTCAATCCATTTAATCTCCAAAATACATACTCTTCCCAGTAAATGAAAACTCTCTGCCTCTCAGAACATAAATAGTGCATAGTCTTGACAAAGTACTCAGAAAGCATGCCAAGAGGCATGGTATATATTCCCAGGGTAGAAGGGCTTTATGTGCTCGTTACAGCTATAGGTACCGTCATCTGCTCAGAGGATAAGAGTGGACATGTCACCCAGACACGTGTCCTTGTTTAAAAAGAAAAAAAAATCTAAGCAGCAAACTTGTTAATTTGGTTGGAAGATAATTAACCATGATCACACAGAAGTCACATTATCACATGCCTACCAGTTTTATTCACTGTTAATGGAGATACGAGTGTGGGCATGTACAGCATTCTCCAAAGAGGAACATGCTGATGATGGATGCAAAATGTTGACTGCAAGCCATTATTTCTTTTGTTCCTTAGCATAAGGTCTTCTTTAGGATAGGGTCTTAACAGGCACATAATATATAGATGCAAATAGTTTTTCATGTACATAGCTGAAAATAAGCAGCCTTGAGATTTTTATCCCCCATCATTTATATATTATCCCTATGCAGGAGATTCCTGAATAGGCATGCTACTAATCAGGAGTGTAAAATACGTCAGCTAATATATTTCTCCCTAGTTTTCAGCTCCATGATACACTCACCATTTTGACTGAAATGAAAATAAAACCAACTTTGTACAGGGATGAACCTGAAAAGGTTCATAATTAAGATAGGATGAAAAAGGCCATCCATTAGCCTCACAGTCAAAAAATACATATTAGTACTTTCACGCAGGAGACACTCCATTGTAGAAATATGTTAACTCACTGAACAGACAAGATCTCCCTGCCGTTTCCCTTTCTTAGGTTATTGACAAAGATGGCACTAACTTTTAAGCACAACTCAGCAACATTTGAGTGAACAAGACTCCCTTGATGTGCAACCACCGTTAGCTGAACTGTTAACCAAAGAAATAGGTCCATAAGGAATTAAGTCACAACTGTACCAAGAATAACATCTACCTTGTAGAGCCGTCACCTCAGCAACAGACTCAAGGTACCTGCATCTCTGCATAGAGCATTGTGGGCTCCAGCTCCTCAGAACAATCACTGATATCCCAATAGTTCATTTGCTAAACCAAGACATTGCCAGTGCCTTAAGAAAGTTCTGATGGCAACTGTGTGTTAAATCCCACCTTTCCTGGGTCTTAATGCACCTTACTCAAGAGGTTTGGAAAGCAGCCTTCCTTCACCCGCAGTTCTCACTCTTTGTCTGACTATGTATGCAAATACCTTGGTGTTACACTGGACAAAAAGCCATTTCTTTATTTACAGACATTTACAGCCATTTTCTTTTATTTACAGACACTATATAGTATGTTTCATGCACTTAGACAAGCATCTTACCTTGACTTTACCCCTTTCACTTCCAACAATATCCTGCAAAAGTTTTGAGGGAAAAAAAAGGGAAAATATTTTCAATAATGATAATACAACATACAAAAGTTTACTGTTGATTATTGTTTAAAGAAAGTAAATAAACTGAATTTGATAGAAAAAGTATAGTTCTAATACTTCAAAGAAACTTGCAAAACAAGTGTAAAATTAGGTCCTTACCATAATGATGGGTTGAACTGAAGATATTTTGCAATTCTTTCCCCCCCATGCCTCAGAGTTGGGATATAGCCCTTTAGCCAGTATATACTGCTCCCCCGTAAATGCGGGATTCTCATAAGCCACCCATCTAAAAGAGAAAGAAGAGGAGGCAGATCGGTAGAAGTCACACTACTTTTCCAAAATACAGATATGTATATTCATTACTGTCTTAATGTAAGAACAAATAAAAAAATCTTCAAGTGTCAAATTGTGATGCTATTAGAACCCTAAACAAGCAGTGTATCTGATACTGCAAACCCCGTGCAAATTTTACTTCTATTTTTGCTACTGTGTCAATACATATAATAGTGAATTAGCTAAAGCAGACCACAAGTTCAGATACATCATCTGATAGATATCCTAAAAGCTGTCTCCAGTAAAAATATTTTGAGATGTTTTACAATTCTATTATTTCACCTAGATCAATTTCTCCCCCACAAATAACCCCCTCAGATAACAGAATACAGCTTTTTGGATAAAACTAACTTTCAGAATTATCTAGGCAGTAAAGATGGGAATAGCGATTTTCAATGCTGCCTGCAGCTACAGTTCAGTTGTGTTTAAGCAAATACACACCCCAACAGAAAGCTGAGCTGCAACAACAGGCAGATACATCAATGAGAGCAGGCTGCTCCCTACTAGGAATCAAGAGACATCAGCAGAAAGAACATCCTTGAAAGTTAAGCATTGAAACAATCAAAAATTTGACCAGATTAATGTATTTAAATTCAAAGCCATTATTACAATTGCTTAGTCAGATCTCGTGCCTGACATAGATCACAAACTGAGCATTCTGCATCAAGCCTGTAACTTTTGTCTCAGTCAGAATATGCCTTTTTTTGAAAGGCATTCAACTTTTGAGAGGATACACACTTAAAAAGCAAGCAAATCACCACACATATCTCTCCAATGTTAAATTACTCCTGCAGTGCTTTAGGTGTAGTCTTAAGTATCAGCTATAAATTAGCTTTGATATGCATAGTCTATTACATTCAATAAATCTTCTACTACAGCCTTCTTCTAAACCTGCTTCCATACTGAAAGCCCAGGCAGTACTGATTAAGGGAGTCCTCTATCCTTGATTTTCTGATAACCTGCATATCTTCTCTTGCCTTTCACCGCTAGATTTCTCAAACTCTACCATAATTATATTTTGACTCTTTCTGATTGGTTGCTTTTTGACTGCCCATATGAGAACAGGCCACAGTAACAGCTGAATTTCAGTCATTATACTTATGCAGGGATCAGGACATCTTGCTGGTTGCTGGTTCTACAAGAAAATCATCTACTCATGGTCAGCAAGCTTTTAATTTTAGCCATTGTGGTGCATAACAAGCGTATGCTATGTTATGCCAAAACCCACTTTCAGTGGCTTCAGAAACATACTAAGTTTCAAGCCTAACAAAAAGTTTTGTATCATAAAGTAGTAAAATGATACAGAACTTCTAGTTTGCAGTGGATGATAACTCTTACCATCTAAATTCACCATAAAACGATGTGTGTCAAGAAACTAGATTCTACCAAGCTGCAAGTACATTCCAAGTACAAATACCACAGTCTCTGCAGATGTAAAGAGTGGGATAACCTCAAACTGAAATAAAGCCACATCAACATGTATGTGCTGAGAGTATGAACTTTCTATTACTTGTCCATGGCAAACAATCAAATAATGATTCACATACATCACTATTCACATCTCTTGGTTTGCCTCAGACATAATCAATTACTCTGACTTGTTATGCACTAATTACTTATGGCATATTTCAAGGCTCATTTCAAAATCACCTCAGAGTAATTAATCAAAAAGACATCAGTATGTACAATAAATTGAGCAGACAGTTCAGATGTCTCAGGTGTGTCCATACCTGTATACCACATACACCAAAAGCAGTGAAAATGAGGTTTCCTTAAACAATTCCTTCAGCAGACATTAATTAGATTTTTCAAAGCACAAATGCCATGGTACAACTGTGGTACATGACAGTTTAATTTGACTGACATCTATGAAAGCATGTTTCTGATACTAAGTGAAACATTGGCTCGTAAAAAATCTCTTGATAGCAGTTATTTAGTTTCCTCCATCTAAAAAGAAGCTTGAATGCGGAAGTAATCAATGAATCTGATCTGCACATGTTTATGTTGAAATAAATGGGATTTAAATAACTAAGTACCACTCTTCCATGAAGTCAGCCTATGTAGTTATTGTTTCTAGAGTCAGAGCTTAATGGTGAAGTACCTGTGCATTTCCACTTCATTCAGAAACCCATACAAGCTGCTGAAAGTAGTAGTAACAACATCAAGGACAAGCAGCTGCAATCAGTACCAGCTAAACCTGTCAGACCTCAAGACTATCCCTAGGAAGGAGCACTGCCTTAATCCAACTTCTGACTTAACAGAAGGGCCTGGATAGCAAGACATGGCCTCCATATCTGAGCAAGAGAGCAACACTCCAGCTGCCAGGCACAACAAAAAGTGAAGTACTGCTCTGCAGCATGGCAACAACCACCCTGCCCCACAAGGAGTGAGTTTTTCCTAACACAACAGATTTTGTAACCCCCAGCCGTACAAATTGCTGAGCAACAGCTTCATCCCAGGTTGCTGGCAGGATGGTGCTGGAGACTTTCACATCCATAATGATGTCGAGGAAGCACAACTCCAAACAGAGTCAGGAAGAACGGTCAAGAAAATAATCCAGACATAGGTAACTTGCCAAAAATCAGCTTTGCTCATGATTATCCCAGTATACGTCTTATCTAACTTTGGTGGCAGGGTAGGGAGCAGAAAGTTAACTGGCACTTGCAGATGTGTAGCATTAATTAGATTAATAGAGGATGAGGTAATAAAATTCTGTTTTTATGAAAGAGAAAACAGGTTCATCATACCTCCTCATGACTGTGATTCCTATTATCCCAGGGACCTGTGAACTTTCATTTTGTGACTTCTTGAAAGGTATTTGCCAAATGTCAGTTCAGAGATAGAGTAAAGGGGAAGATTTGTTTTAAGAGCTCTTTCCAGCTCCTAGTGGAGGTTTGTTCTTGTACCTTCCTATATTAAATTTACTACCTTCTGGTGTATGAACTACTCATCACCTAATTACTTCCTTAATATCACTATCCATATGTACAGTAGAAGCAGCCAAATCTACATTGTGGACTAATTACTTGAAAAGTAGGGGAAAACCAGGCTGATTACAGAACCAAAATAAACAAATGCCTACATAAAAAAACGTCGGGAAAAGTTCTTCCAGCAAGTTCTAAAACAATCAACTAAAAGACAGAGGCCGCTTCTTCAGGAATTCTGGCAAAAGTTTGGTGTGTTTATGGATAAAGGCACATTTCAAATGTGTAATTCCTGTGATTTTGATCGCTATTAAATATAAGCTTGAAGAGTTTTTAAGCAGAGGGGAAATCAAAATTGTACAACAGTTGATTTTAGTACTTGCTTGAACTTGTAAAGGGTGTTACCTGTTGCTAGTAAATACTCCCATTTTCTGCCACTTCAAATTCTGCCAATTTGGAAGTAAAGATCAAACCCTAATTAAAAGAAGAAAGGCCTCTCCTATTTTCAGGCGGTCTGAATTACTTTCTGTGCACTCATGGCGGAAAAATAATTTTTGGATTTTATATTTGGCCAGTCTCTAAAGAATGCTCAAGAGCAAAACATTTTCATTTTTAAAGAAGTCAATACTCATCATCTTAGGATATATTTTTCGGGATGTCTTTACAACAGATTAGCAAAGACATTAAAATACTGCTTACAAACATACTTTAGAAACACAATAGCTGAACATTTTAATGTAGCTAGTGCTCAATTACCCCAAAACAGAATATTCACTCCCCAAATGCAGAGCTGGGCTGTCTTCAGCATACTATTTAAGAGCTGCAGTTGAGCTAAGAACGTGTTCAGTAGTATCTGAGCACTGCAGTGTCAGGCTTTCTTGTCTTTGATATATCCTTGAAATTACAGAGAAATCAAATTAATTATATGGGAAATACAGATAATCTGTTATCTTTTACTGGTCTAACTGCTTCCCCTAACACCTGTAGTTAAAAAATTGCAGTGAAAGGTTCAGGGCTTCTTACATTTTTGACTTTTTATTTTAATGAAGCATTTTCAATATACCAGGAAAGTTACTTCAAAATATTATGACAAGCATTTACTGAATCTGTCACAGTTCACTATGTCATCATCTGCATTACAGTCTAAACAGCTTGGGAAATTGCTCAATAGCTTATTCATTGCTCTATGACAGATTTCTTGGAAGGAAGGATATAAAAAAAATCTTCTACCTGAACAGATGCTTAACACTTAAACTAAAGCACTGTATTTTACCAAACATGACTTAACACAAAGCATTCAAGCTTTCTGACACACCACACCACCACAAAACCCCCAGATACTCACAACCTCTCTGGAAAGAAAAGGGTCATACAAGACTGTTTAAAGCTGAGTGCTAACCACATGTTATGAATGATGCATCTAAATTTTTAAAAAGCTTATTGCTACAAATTACATCTTTTAGAGACTACAAGATGAGATCACAGGAGCAGTAGCAGAGTCTGTGGGACAAGTTTTGTTCATAATGACTTCTAGCCACATCTGCCATCAGAGTATTAGAGTCACTCTTAATTACTAGAATACTCAAACTCAAGTATGATTTCTATCTCAGCTGCAACAGACACACTTACTAGAACAACTACATGAAGGGCATGATAGGTAACCCACAATTTGTTTCCCAGCCTTCTGAGGTGACTCCCATTAATCTCCCTTGCATATTATAGAAGACAGAAGAGCACAGTGGCTTCAAAAGTCACCAGGCAGAAAAAAATCTGCTGTCGCGCCATATTCATATACAAATTAAAAGCATTCCTTTGGAATGCACCAAGCTTGACTCTGCAACCTTTATCCAGACAAAACTTGCAGGGATATTGCACAGATAACACACAGAGATTTAGGGTGTGTCTGCGTAAGGCAGAGCTTTTGGTAAATCACCTGCATGCATACTAGGCAGGGAATCAGACTGTACATCTCATACTCTTTTGGTTCTACTACTTTAGTGAATTTTGCATATTTGCAGCTCTGATTGCTAATACTTGTCTGTATTTCCAAAATACTTTGGTAAAGTCTGCAAGGCTGTGAAACTCAATCTGCAAGTGATGTATCAGACAATCAAAGTCTGTCACCTTAATAGCACGTGATAGCACTCACGGCACAAAGAATTGGATTTGTTAATGGCCTTGGGTAATACAAAATTTTGGGAACCACTGTGTTAAAAAAAACACCAAACAAACAATAAAAAACAACCCCATGGCACTAAACCACTGTTAACGTACACGATTCACTGCAAAAGCAATGTTAATTTTCAGAATGGTTACTCTCCTTCATATCAGAACGCATAAGTGAGCATGGTAAAAGTTATCTCCATTTTACAAAGAGGTGAGAGAAAGAGCAAGCCTGTGGTTAAATGCAAGCAGCCTGGAAATTAGTTCCAAAACTAGAAATTATTTCCATAACAATTTTGCTGTTGAAATGCTTAAAACAAATACAGCCACAAGAACAAGCTACTTCTTCCTCTCTGATGAAATGTCATCTCATACTCTCATACTTTGAGTATCAGCAAGTCAGTGTTTCCTGGGATCACCTTATCTTGAGAAGAAAGATGATTTACTGTACATATTCACAAAACCTTTACTTTTCTCATTCTGCACTCAAGAGCAAACATTTTATCTGAAGACTCCACATAGATATTAGAAGTCCGAGTACTGAAAAACATCTGCAAATACTAGCAAATTCTAAAAAGAATACCATATATCAAATTAAACAGTAATTAAAAATATTACTTACACGCCACTTAGCACATTTATAGACAGTGTCCTCAGCCCATATCCGGTGTCTTTCAAATTGGAAATAATTCCTAACACATTAATATTGGAACCCTTTGATCCAAAGTCTTTTTCACTGTACATTATCATATGGGAGCTTGTGAAGTCCTGTTAAAACAAAGAGAAACACCATAAGGAAAGTGCCACGACACCTCAGAGCACTCAGGAGATGCCTACTGCATGTTCTGGGAACTTACACCAACAATCGGTCGCAGTGACTGCAACTCCTCATCATAGCCACCCCAATCTGTCCAATCCCGATACGCTCCTTCTTCCAGCAAGTACTGATGGCCTTCAAACCCAGGCTTCTCATAGGCGACCCAACTAAACAACAACAGAGTCTGCATGTGAAAATAGTGTCCATTGCCACTCTGTGTTTTTATGAAGTAGATAGAGATGTGTGACATTTTTCTTTTGCTGTGAATATTTTCAAATTTAACCCAAGCATACATCCAAAAACTAGGAAAACAGATAAAATAAACAGGTACTGAATTTGTCCATTGCAATTTCCAGCCTATGAAGTTACTACTTTAGCTGAAGAGGAAACAGCAGACTTACACTCCTCCCAGTACTTTTATGGATCCCACTGATGTAAGTGGAAGTCTTGTCTTGTCTTCTGATTCCGTGTCATCAAGCATAAAGATCTCTGATTCTATTTCCACATGTCTCCCTTCAAAGAAAGGCTTCTCATATACGATTACCTGTAGCAGAAATCAAGTAAAAGAAAAGTTGCAGAGAGAATAATAAATTCTGACAACAGACAGTTTCTTTTGCATGGGCACATAGACAGAGAAAGCAAGAAGACGAATCCAACTAGTGGGATCTCTATTCTCCACAAGACATCTTTCCTTTAGAGACATGAGGGTTTGAATATTCATTACCTGCCTGCATTATCCAGATAGCTGTTAATACTGTCAAATATGTATGCGATGGACACATGAACGTGACAAAAATTGCAGTTCCATGGTGTGGTCACATACGAAAGTAGTCTAGTCACTAAACCATCAATAGTTGGTATACACAATCGAGACATACTTATCTACCCATATATGGTTTGTGCAGTTCATGTGTTGTAAAATAGCTTTGGACGCTCAAATAAATACTGAATTTTACCTTTGGCTCTCCACTGAATTCAACCTTGCGACCACCCTGTTAAAAGGAAAAAAAAAAAAAAATCAAAAAATAAGCTGTCTATACTTAGACAACTTACAGGCATCTCTAAGTCATCAATTCTTTACAAAAAGGCAGGATTAAAATGAAATCTTTCTTGAAGAGCACAAGCAAAAATAAGAAGGCAGATTAATGACAGAAATGGATGCAATCAAATGCTGAAAGTTTAAGAATTTTATAGAGTAGAAATTTTGGTTTTTTAAAGAATTACATTTTTGTAAATCTTGAAAAATCTAGCCACCTTATTACATTATTTCTAACACAGGTCATTTAACTTGCAAGTAATAGCAGTACTTTACCATTTTCAAGGGCCTCATGGACCTAATGTAGGCTTCCTTCTTCTCCCAGAATGCTAAATTAGGATATTCACCAGGCTCCAACATTAAAGGGACTCCTTGGAAACGAGGTTCTTCATAAATTAACCATCTAAAAGTAGAGGGGGTGGAAGGAGAAAAGCACAAGATGAAAATTCCCAAACATTTCTGAACAATAAAGAACAAGACAACATGCTTACTTTAGGAATTGTATCCCTAACAAAAACTTTGTTTCTTTACCATCAAAATTGCCAATTATAAGCTGGCATACTGACAAACTTCTATGCCTGTACAGGAACCACCAATAACACATGACTAACCGATAACACAAAACAAACCAGTACAATGAACAGTTAAAAATTTGACTCTTACCTGAAGGCAACCCATGTTTTAGACTGAAATATCAAGACTTAAAGTTATTCTATTATGTTTTAGAATGGTTTTTAAGTTCTTGTAAATTAGTTCTGCATTTTAAGATCTCTACTAACCTAGACTTGGATTTGGTGCAAACTTTGTTCTGTAAAAAATTCTAAACTTATGTTATTTAATAATACATAGAAAAACCTGACAATTCCTTAAAAATCTACTTAAAAATTCCTTAAAAATACTGCTGAAGAGTAGGAAGCCTCTAATAAATCTGTTTTGAATGACATAACTTTCAAAATTCTTGGTAAGGACAGCAAGAGTAGTTTTTCAAAAAAATCGTAGCCAGTAATCACTTACTGGAAACACAGGATCATACCACTGGTCTGTACACAAGGATGTCAAAGTATTTTTTCCATTTAAATTTACTGATCTCTGAGAAGTGCAGAGCAGTGTAAAACACACTTAAACAGGAACACTTTATGCAGCCAACCCCTCAATCATGTAAGAATCATAATGCATAAATCTATTAATCTATAAACATATTAAAATAATCCATCACACTATCATGCTTAAAAGACAGATTCCAACCTTATGTAAACTTGCACAAGTTGGCAAGGTGCTTTAGTTTTATTGCTGTCTATAGCTGAATGTTCGATGTATCATGTGCCTTGTATTCACACTGCTCAGTAAGACCTCAGCTTGTGGCTGGTCACATGTGGTGTTTCCCAGGGCTCAGTACCGGGGTGAATTCTGTTTAATACCTTAATATCAATGGTCTGAATGAAGGCATAGAGTCCTCCCTCAGCTAATTTGCAGACGACAAGAAGTTGAGTGGGAGTGTTGATCTGCTGAAGAGTAGGAAGCCTACAGAGGGATCTGGACAGGACAGGCTGGATCAATGGGCCAAGGCCATTGAGATTCTATTGAAGGCCAAGTGCTGGGTCCTGCCCTTGGCTCCCAACAATCCCATGCAGTACTACAGGCTGGGGAAAGAGTGGCTGGAAAGCTGCCTGGTGGAAAAGGACGTGGGGATGCTGCTCGACAGCAGCTGAACATGAGCCAGCAGTGTGCCCAGGTGGTCAGGAAGGCCAATGGCATCCTGGCCTGTGTCAGCAACAGTGTGGCCAGCAGGACCAGGGCAGTGATTGTCCCCCTGTACTTGGCAGGCCACACCTCAAGTACTGTGTTTCAGATCAATTTTGGGCCTGTCACTATATAAAGGACATTGAGGTGCTGCAGCATGTCCAAAGAAGAGCAATGGAGTTGATGAAGGATCTGAAGCACAAGTCTTACGAGGAGTGGGTAAGGGAGCTGGGACTCTTTAGCCTGGAGAAAAGGAGATTCTGGCGAGACCTTATCTCTCTCTAAAGCTGCCTGAAAGGAGGCTGTAGCCAGGTGGGGGTCAGCCTCTTTTCACAAGTAAAAAGCGATTAGACAAGAGAAAATGGCCTTAAGTTGCACCAGGGGAAGTTTAGACTGGATACTAAACTTATTCACTGAAACGGTTGTCAGTCATTGGA
Organism: Calyptomena viridis; assembly: GCA_013390005.1. Classification (NCBI taxonomy): domain Eukaryota; kingdom Metazoa; phylum Chordata; class Aves; order Passeriformes; family Eurylaimidae; genus Calyptomena; species Calyptomena viridis. Next base: position 599,123 of record WEIV01002824.1, read on the forward strand.
ACAGGCTGCTCAGAGGAGTGGCAATATCACCATTCCTGGAGATAATTAAAAGATGCGTAGATATGGCGTTTAGGGACATGGTTTAGTGGTGGACTTGCAATGCTGGGTTAATGGTTGGACTGGATCATCTTAAAAGGTCTCTCACAACCTAAATGATTTCATGATTCTAACTTCATTCCAAGAACTGAAACACATGGAAGACCAAGGTAGGTACAGTCAGAAGATAAAGGTGCATTGACTCATTTTTGTTGGCAGCTTTTAACAAACAGCAATTAATTATGAACACTGGGAAACTTTAAGATGATACAACCACACCCACATGGCAAGGTGACTCAGAATCAGTCTCCCTCACTGCCAATACAGTGAACTACGGCATGCCTTTAAACTAAAGGAAATAAAAAAAAACAACGCTGCAACATGCAAAAAAGCACCAGCAATTTACTGAATTTCTCATGCAAGTGACTTTGTTCTATACGTTGTTGGACTAACGAACAGACATCTGAGAAAGACAATTGAAAAATGATCTATTTTGCTTCCTGGTGCACATATTAGTCTGCCTTCCCTCAGGGGACCCAAATTAACCAAAGAGATATTAAGACTGTAAAGGTTTACACGGATTTAGTACAAAAAAAATACTGTCACACTGATGCAAAATAAAGACAAGTCAGAGATGTGCACAGGCTTTTATCATTCACAGATAGCTTTTAAGTGAGAGACAGGAATAAAGTGGAGAGGTAGATGAAGATTATTAATCAACTTCAAAATAACATATCTGATTTCATTACTCTTAGGAAACATGTGTTTTGGATTAAGCTTGCAGTTGACCAGAAATAACTCCAACCAACTACTTAGACATCTTAAGCCTTGCCTATATACCAAGATGCTTAATTTTTTTTCCAGAAATCAAGGTGTAAATATTTAATCCAATAAAATACGCTTTGTCTAACAACTAAGATGTCCCATGTATCATATGGTATACTTGAATACATCTTTGCAATGGTATGTAACACCTGTCTTTAGCTGGGTAGTTTTTGAGAGTTAGATGATTTGCAACAATGCGAGTGCTATCAGTGCACAAACACAACATGGCTAACAGGTAACAACCAAGGGCTGTATACCCTGTATACAGCAGGACTCAACATCACTGAAAGTGGTTCCAATCTCACTTTTTCTGAAAGCAGCCTCCCCTTTCTGCATACCACCAGTACCACGTTGAGGCATATTTCCGTAACAATTTACCAGTTTGTTTATTATGTCATCAAAACTAACATTAGTACAGCACCTGGATCGTTCCTTAGAGGTCTTCTTTCTCAGAAAAGCTTGCTTGGTTCATGACATTACTCTCCTAACTCAGATGGCTACATATTTTCAGGTGACATATATCCTGAACATCACCATAAAAATACAGACCAAAATACATTGTGAAATACAGGAATGTCATGTGTGGACTCTGTAAAGCATTAAGTCTTACTTTGTAATAGAAGGACTTTTTTTATCTTTTAGTACAATGATTTCAAGTTTAGGAGAAAGAAAGTAGAAATGTGGTCTTGTCATAACAGTTCATTCCTCACCCTCACTTACGGTAGGTTTGCCTGAATGAGAGAGAGGCAAACTCATTCCTTTGCTACAAGTACACAGGGTGTATTCGGTATGTATTATATGCAAACAGAATTAAAACTGGCTCTAACGAAACACTCTTAAGAGATCAGCCTCTCCAAGAGTGAAGCATTACAATCATGTACTAATGCTACTGTCAACAAATACTACCAAAATATAGGACTAGAATAAACATAGCCAGCTCGCATGTCTGTCAGGCACAACCAATGGTTTGAAACATTCCTTTCATAGCACTACACGTTCATACAGAACTACGTACTTACATGCCCCAATGTACTTTAATAGAACAAGTCTTCTGAGTGGTACCAAACACCCCTGTTTCTTCAGTGTCATCAAAAAAGGACGTCACGATTCCTAACCCTTCAGGCTCTGTATACAAATCAATTCGGCAAACCCTGTAATCCTAAAAAATGAAAATTGCCATAATCACTTAATCTGTGCTCTGAGTTCTGTAATTACTGTGGATAACTAAATCAGTTTTGAAACACGTGTTTATTTTAAATTGTTTTCCCCCTTGTCAATTACTACTGCTATTAGATGCCTCTAATAAAAGTCAGTTTGCCTGTCTCTGTTTGGACCAAGACAGTCAGTCAATCTCTAGTCAGCATTTACATTGTTTACTTTCTGCCATCCATGCAGGAATGCACCATCTTTCATCAGTTAACATCTCCTCTAGCAAATTAAATCCCAAGATAACACCAAGCAAGCCATTCTTGAAGAGAACTGCAATTTAAACAAGAATTGTAGTTAAAAGCAATATATATTCCTCCTTTTTCCTTTACTAGTCAAATAACTTTATAGCTCGTGCTTGTTTTGGCAACCTGCGTAAGCAACTCCTTAATGGTAGGTTAAAAGTGCAAGCAAAAAGGTGTTCCACCATGTGTGAAACTCATTGGTAAGCTTGTGTATACAGGGCTATTTTTTGAGTATCAAACAAGGTGTAGTGTTTGACACTGAAGTTTGTACTGAGTGTAAATTTGGTTTAAATTGGGGAAAAAAAAAATCCACACATAGATACAGAAGTACTGACTGTTTTCTGGTATGCTTTTCTTGAGACTGACGAGGATACAAAGCATATACTGTATGCGGCATTTTGTTGGCTATTCTAATAAAAAACCACTAAGTTTTGTTTCTGCCCTATCCTTCCAGTGGATGTTACCATAATTTGCATTGTGTAAAAGCCCCCACATGCATTTTGTGAAACAAGAAATTCAACACGGAAAACTGTTCCATGCGTTTGTAACTGACATTACACTTGTGTCATAAGACACCAATCACAATTTTTATCAGTATAAAACATCACTACACATTAAGAACGATACAAAATTTTCTTTATACTACTTGCCTTAACAACATGTCTTATTGAACCAATCACTGCGGGCTTTGGAGATTTGCCGTCATTTTGCTCTTCAGAAGTACCTGCACCCCAAATATCCGGGAATTCCACATCTCCTTCTTCCAATGGAATGGAGGGGCCTTCAAAATTTGGTTTCTCATAGAGTATCCAGCTTAAAATAAAAAAAAATTAATGGTACTTTATCAAGCATGATTTGCAAAAATCATGCTCCCGTTTCAGAAGTCCTTTCACAAGAAGTACTATTTCCAGTCCCTTCCCATTTCCCCAATACAGCTTATTTGCCCAACACTGATGATGCAAGTCACTTCCAGTCTCTGTGATACTTTTAAAAGCAGTGATAAAAACAAAGACGTCTACAGCTGAATTCTAATTTCATCAAAAACTCCCCCATCTTTTTAAATTGATGATTTCGGGCAGCAAAGACAATTGTCTATGAATACCAGGCTTCTGTATGAGATACTAGTCAGAACCAATTTATAGGTCAGAAAACATTGACAGCCGCAGAATGCTACATCATGGATGAACAGACAGGCTACTTGGATCCTGTGAATAACAGCCTGGAGTTCCACAGGGGCTGGTGTAGATGTGCTAAAGGATGATAAGACTGCTCAGAACACAAGTCCAATTTCATTTTTAACTGTGGGTGAAAGATATAACTAGATAAAAACTTTATCCATCTGCAAATACAAACCCCTCCCATATGTTCTCCACTGAAGGGGGGAAAAAACCCCAAACCCAATCCCTCCAGTCCATGCTGCAAAAGACAACTGGTTTACACAGATCAAAAGGCTTTCATTCCAGTTTTCTGAAGCTAAACAGCAATCAGCATGCTTCCCAGTACCTCCTACTGCAGCTTGTCTCTGCAGCTCACTATCAGTTCCTTACTTTTGAGAACCTGCTATTTGACTGCATTATAGCCTGGCCACAGAGTAACTTGCTGTGCTGGCCACATTACTAAAGGCCATTCTGTTGATTCTATGAAGAAAGGAGGAGGTGAATTTGTTTTGAATCACTCTTAGGCAACATAACTTTTAGAGAAAAATCCCTCTGGATTTGTCAGAGAAACAGTCGATTATCTCTACCGCACTATCTTATTCCTTTGGGCATGAAATGAATCGTGTTAGACCTGGCTTTAAACTTATTCCCTAGCCTTTTAGCCCAATCCAAATACTTTGCCAGAACCCCTAATGGACAGAAGAGGCAAAGGGCAGCACAGCTGGACACAGGTCGTTATTTCATCCCACACCTATGCCTGGTGAAATCTTGCACCCTTCCAGATGGTAACAATTAATCAGCAAAATAGGTTTCTCAGCCCAGAACTTCCTCTTGCAGAGGTAAAATGCCATACTTCTTGCTCACAGGTGTCCATGTTACATTGTCATTTATAAGGCAGACTTACTGTGAATAACATGCTGGTTCTGTTTCAAAACTCTTAGACAGACCAATGATAAAGAGTAAAAATTAATCTCTTACCATCCTCTGATGACTTTAACAAAAATTTTTGGTGACAGAACCCAAGAACTGCAATCCAGAACATCGTGGAAAACCTCAATACCAGTTTTTTGACAGTCTGAGTCACAGTATATCACCAGCTGTGTTTAAAAAAAATAAACAAACAGAAAAATACACACCAGCAACACATATTTCTATCTTTCTACTCTTTAAATATACAAAGGAACAGTATAAATATTAAAATTGATCTTACCTTGCCAGGTCTGGGATTGATTTTACTTTGTCCACTTCTTGAAAGTGTCTAACAGATAGTGGGGAGAGAAAAATCATAAAAAACCCTCACAAAACCAGAAAGATATTCAGTAAAAATGCTAAGCTATAAAAAGAAGGGCTAGTAGAACAAAATAAAAATTAGTCTGAATAGTAAAAAGCTGGTAACGTTTCAACTATACCTACTTACTGCTTCCATCTTGTCTTCCTGTAGAAAAGCAGTATCTTGCCACAAATGTGTAAATTTACACACTTTCTTAACTCTGAATTAACATCTCCCTGAAGTCAACTAACTTCAGATTTGAAACGCTTTAAAATCTTTCTTATCAGCTTCCCTCATATTCCAGGAGTTTCATACCAAGAGACTACTTTGAAAACTGGCATTGATAAAAGTACATGCTCTACAATGATAAAGATATTAAGAAAATTTTAAATGTTTAAAAATGTCAAGCCATAAAGCATGAAATAATTTTGAAGGAATACATGAAAATACTGAGGAGGCATGATGGCATATACATTTATGAGCTAACTAGCATAACTAATTTTGTGATGAACACCTTGTAACAAGACAGGTTTCCTCAAAAAGCATGAAACTGCAATAAGTGACAAACTAAAAAACATTCAGAACAAATAAAAACATTGAGGTATAAAAAAATCTAAAACAATGCTGAAGTCAGCAGTAAATTATATGATATAGAATATATGGGAAAGTTGTTGTTGTATCACGACATCTTAAAACAAATAAAGCAAGCATTGCAATTACGTGTTTGGGTTCCTAACAAGGACAGGAGTGCTCGTTCTGGGACAGGGTCCTACTCTTCTAGGAATTATTCATACAAAATGACCAAAACAGATCCTGCCCCTAAATAGGTTTCAGCCCAAGATAACCAGCAACACGTGGCAGGAATTAATCAGACTATATTAGTTAACACACAGAGCAGGCATTAGTCTTAGGACAGAGTTCTTAAACACCATCCAATTTTTGTATGTATCATCATGGCACGTTGAAGCATGACTGGTTTTTTCAGTCTGCTCTTCAATTCCAGTTAAAACTTGCTCTGTGTTTTAAGGAATGCCAAAGTCATTGTTTTGGCCTGCCCTTACTCTTTCCTTCACATTACCCACTAGCCATTGCCTCACCATTTTCTTAGTCAGTGGAAGATGCACAGTAGGTGCACATGATATAAACATTCTTAGTTCCTGTCTAACTTGAGCAAGACAATTCACAGTCAGCAACAGTGCCACAGAACTCCGAAAACCTCTCGGAGCCTAAACAGATTCTCTCAAGTGCAGTCTTAGATGTACACATACTCCATTGCCATAGCAGGCCTCCACACTCCACTGCAAAATTGAAACCCACTGAAGAACAATATTTTAAGTGGCAAAAAACCCAAAGCAAAACAGAACTAGTCCTTTAACTTTAAATTCAAATTTTTAAATCCAAAGTAAGATAGCCTGTTTAAGTGGCAGCATAAATCTACACCACTACAAATTACCCCCCTAATTTTAATCTCTACACTAACTAAAAAACTTTCCATGAGAGAAAAATCTACAGTCTCAAAACTGCAAGGTATCATGGATGATTTCCTCCTGCAAGGTGAGGACGAAAGGAGCTATTTCTACTACCTCACTCCTTTTAGTAGAACCATTACATCAGGTAACCATTAGCTTTGGAAAGCATCTCTCAAACTTCTTACATGCTGCCTCAATTCCACAGGTCACATTCATTATTAAACGTTGGAGAACATATTTCTTCCATGGTTCTTTGATCTCCTGATTATGATTTTCCTCTTGGATAACAGTAAGGGCTCACACTAACAGGAATAGCAGATACTACAGGACATTGGTTCATCATTTTTAAAACAGAAAACACAAAGATATTCCACATTACAGGAATGAGGAATAGATTCTTGTAATCAGACCGAGGGACAGCCCTCTACCATAGCAGCACTTTCAATAATCACTACTATCCAGTTCTTAAAGTACTCTTAAAGTACATTTTTCTACCAAATGCATGGGAATACTGGGAGCAACAACAGAGAGCAAAAATTTTAAAAAGTTTGCTCTGTTGCTTATTTAACAGAGCAATGGCTGAATATCTTGCTGGAAGAAGAGAGAGATTACTGTCAACAAAAGATTTCTGAAGTACACAGAAAGTGTTCTACTAACTTACATTAAAAAAATAAAGTTAGCGTGAGATTTGTTTCAATGTAATAAAAAATCAAGTATGAAAACACATTCAGACATACACTTTCAATTCATATTTGCAAAAAGTCTCAAAATAAGGGCGCCATGAAGAACCCTAATCATCTTAATAGATGCCATTTCATTTTCATGCTTAGCCCATCAGATGAAACTGGTACCATAAGGTACCATACTGGCTCACCTCTATGCATTTGTAATCTACATATATCTATAAGAGGGGAAACAAAACAATGTACGCATATTGCCTATAGAAAATATAAAAGTTATCCAACTTTGAAGGCAGCTTTTGAACAACACAATACTTACATCCACATCTAATAAACCAGGGGGGACATTTGATTCATATCTGCTTGTCCCTAGCCAGCTGGAAAAACTTTTTTCAGGGTTGCCATAGCTGGTAATTTGTAAGGTTAGTTCTTTATTTGCACTATCTGCTTGCATGTCNNNNCTTGCATGTATTTCTCCACAAAACTTGGAAACTTCACATCTGAAAGAGACTGAATTGCAAAATCAAAATTAACAGTCATTCAGCAGGTAGACAAACATTGTTTCATTTCCGGAATGATCTTTATTACCTCAGATTTTTGAGGCATGCCAAATGGCCCAGAAGCACCCAGTTGTAAGGGAGGGATCCCTGAGGAGTCAGTTGCAAAAGCTGCTGAAGTGCTATTTACTGAGGCGACAGAAGGATTAAAAAACTTTTCTTTAGGTGTAGAAGACAGCAAGCTTGAGAAGAGGGAGCTTTTTTCAAGCCGTGATCTCTTAATTTCGCCATCTGTACCATCAATGTTCTCTTCTCCATTTGTTTCGTGAGTGAAGACAGGTTCCTCTCTACATGACTGCAGAGCTTTGAATATGATACTTTGCTCCGTTGATGCACGCTTGGGCCTGACTCTGGCTATCATTTCCAGGCTTTGCATTTTCATTTGTTGGGCTGGTAACAGATCCTGTGCTTTTTCCCTCCTCAGTCCCAAACCGAAAGTAAACACATTAGGATCAAATACTTTCTCTAAGTTGTCTTCATGAATGGGAGGCATTGCGAAGTGGGGTGCTGGCGACTTGGGAAGCTTTGACCTCTTTTTTTTCTGGGGTAAACAAACTGAGCTGTCCAAGTTTTTTATTGTTTCAGCAAACTTCTTCATGTCAGATGGGGAATCAAAAATGCTATCGTCTTCAGCAGATCCATTACAGGTTTTGTCTGGGCTCTTTGGGGTATTGATGTTGTGCTCTGACATCAATATACTTTCTTGATTGCTGTCATCATACTGCAGTGCTACCAAGTTCAACTCTCCTGGCTTTGCCTTTTTATCTCCATTTTCCATCTTCTTAAATTCTGATCCAGAAATCTGTTGAGATGGTAGAGGATATTCATCATTACTGCAAGGTGATAAAGCCTCTGTGTTTGGCAGCATCCTTTCTTCGTTTCTGTGGAATTCTGAGCTTGTGTAATTTGTATGGCAGAAAGTATCTTGAACATTTTCACTTTTAATGGGCGAGTGCAAAGAGAGCTCACCTTTTAAACTCTCCTTTTTTGCTGTGGTTAATTCTGGTTCTGGTTGCTTCAGAGAAACACTACTAGCATCACTTTTGCTGCTTTGGTTAAAAAGCGATATTGCAGCTTTTACTTTAAGTTCCGTCGTCTTCCCAATATCCTCAGAAGAGGCAAAGCCTTCTTCATTTTTGCTTTTTAACTCTGCAGTGCTTTCTTTCTCCAGTGTGCCATTCTCAAATAACTTCTGGCGACTGCTTTGCTTATTTAATGTTTTATCAGGCTGTTCATTTTCTTTAGGTTGTTCATTTTCTTTAGGTTGTTTTCCAAATTTCAGCTTTGCTCTGCCAACGAATGTGCTTGGTACAGTACTAGTTTTTGAAGCAGGGATGTCAGCA